>CANXYC012641948.1:0-58328 GCA_948193065.1 Aleurites moluccanus
GTAAAAATACTGTAGCAAATTGTTACCGATTAAAGCGGTCCGATTGGGCTGAGAAATCGACACTGTGGTTAGCTTTATTTAATAATAAATATATATACATATTTGACTCGGCACAAAAATTTTCGAGTCGGCACATATTTACAAATTATTAATATATATATATTAGTAAGGCCAGAAAGAAATGATGAAAGAGGAAAAAATGATGGAAGAGGAAAAAATAATGGAGAAAGAAATATGGTATAGTACCAAATAATAAGGTCAGAAAGAAGATAAAATAGAAAATAAATGAGAAAGATAAAAGGAAAACTTGTTCACCTGGTAATCAATATTAAATTTACTATAGCCAACTTAAAAATAACTATTTCAAACTCAAGTAAAATTTAATTGAGTTTTTCTCAAGTAACCATAACAGGGACCTTCTCCTTCCGCATATAATATATTGTTTCTTGAGGTTAGGCAAAAGAATTGTCATGAATTCTAAAGATTAATTTTCAAGATACTCATGATTGCCATAATTACTTGTACTCTCCATTGATGACCAAATATAATCAATCAAAAATTAGAATATCAAAAAAGAAGTGGGCATTAATAAAATAAAATAAAATTGTACATTCCTTTTGCCGCATCCATCCAAAGAAATTGACTCGAACCTAATAATCATATTGAAAACTGAACACCAATAATAATAATCACTTGAAAAAATGGTAGTGTTGTAAGTTTCATTTATTTGTTTGAATATATAATGTAATTCTGCCAAACCCACTATGTGAGAAGTCCATATATTATGTGTGTATACACTTAATATAGGTATGTTATTGGTTTTTCACCCAAAGAACAGGAAACCTTGCATCAATCGTGTCTAATCCTTTGACTTTGTTTGCTAAGCCAGCCATTTTTTGTTACAATTGCTGGCTATATATATACATGAGATTTATGGGAAACGTCAACTTCTCATCGCATATCAACTACTCCTTCCCTTTTTTTTATTTATTATTTTAAAATTTTATTTATTTATATTTTTAATTATTATTTTAAATTTTTAAAATAATATTTATTTATTTATTTATTTTATCCTTATAGCATTTAATTAAAATATAATAAATTAATTTAAAATAAAATTAATAATATAAAATTAAATAAATTATTTTGAATATAATTAATAAGTATCTTAATATATGTGTAAAATTTTATACGATAGATAAAAAAAAAACGGAGAGAGTACTTAAAAATTTTCTTGCAGATGTCACACTCAAATTATTGTTATTATTTTGTTATTTTTTAGTTATCACTATTTTTTAATAATGTCTAGTTTAATTGGATAAATTTAAGAGTCTAAGAACTTTTGGTCCCATGGTCGATTTCCAAAATTTTAAGTGGGGATTTGATTTATTTATATTTATTTTCTCTGTCGGTATTGAATTGAAATAGTTGATTTTTATTTGTATTGGGCAGTTATTTGATATCAATTATGTATATATCTTTTAACAAAAACTAAATAAATTATTATTATTTTTTACTAATTTAGTTATTATTAATATTAAATTTCGACACAATTTTTATAATTGTAGAAATGATTTCAATATAGTTAAATTTAAAATTTATTGATTAATTATTATATGTTTTTCTAACAATTACTGTTAATGAACTTGTTAATATTGGATATTTTAATTGTTGTACAAAATTGTTTTAACTAATAAAAACTATTTAATCTCTTTTTCAATGACAAATATAAAAAGGGATCAAATAAAAAGCATCTGGTTATGCTACAATAATTTTTTTTTTTTTATTTTGGGGATCAAATATTAAAAATATAACTAAATTTTTAAAAAACATTTAAATACATATAATATTTATTAAAATTTTCAAATTTTGAAGACGTCTTGGTTGCTTCATGTCCCGTAAAGATCTGCCTCTGCCCTACTATATATCAAAATCAAATAAGAACGGAATTATTAGATATAAAGTCACCATACTGGAGTGGGTAAGGTATAGAGTTGGAGTAGTTTGCTTTGCCTATTTTGCATGATGCAGTGATGAGATAATATATAGCGTGGGCAGTAAGTATAAGGGGCGGGTACGTTAACATTATGCTCTCTCTCTCTCTCTCTCTGACACTAAGATCAACTCCAGTGGTGCCACTGTGGATGCCCTAATCTCCACTTGAATGTAGGTTACATACGGCAGAAGAAAGCAAGAAACTACGCAGCTCGTAAGCCACTAATTATGGTTAAATATTATGAATATATATTTTCGTTTGTTAGAAAAATTTCAACACCCATAAAACAAAAAAAGCCCACATAAATTAAGAGCTAAAATGGAAGAATTTTTATTTCTTTAAAATTGACCTACATAATCTAATATATATTTTTTCTATTTGATTAGACTCTAATTGAAATTTAAATTATTGACATAAATTTATAATTTTAAAACCATAAAATTAAATTTAATAATAAAATCACTGTAAAATGTAAAAATTATTAATTTACTTTCAAAGATTATTGCATGAGACGAAAGCATATATTTTTTCATTAAAATTTTTTGTTTTTATTTTTTTTTTAAATATAAAGAAAAGGAAACTGAAATTTTGTTTTAAACTATAAGAGGTATGAACCTAAATTTATTGATGAAATTATATATGCAATACTACTAAATTAAAATAAAGTGTAAGAGAAAAAAAATTCAAACTTGAAAACTTATTGAGTTGAGATATAGATTTATTGCAAATTTGGTGAGACCCACAATGCATGTATATATGAGATAGAAAATTAATATGCTTTCATCAATTCAGAATTTTCTATACAGCTTTATGTCCATATGGACACATAAATAATATGAAAACGGCTGACCACCCAATACTCCAAATTCAATAACAATAAGAAAGAGATTCTTCTATAAATGACAATACGTAAGCTGCCAAGAGAATAAGACCCAATTAATTTGCACCTGCATTGCTACATGATGGTTTTCCTGCTCCATAACCTATGAATTAAGATCACTTTTTCTTTTCTTTGTTTTAGCATGGATTCTTAGCTTTATATGTATTTATCATTAGGCCGTATCTTGATATGCAGATGGATTTTATTTTATTTATACTTGTTAATTTTTTCTCTTTACTTGAAGTAGAGAAAAGAAAAAATATATGCATTTGTATTTGGTCAAAAGATATATGCTTCTTCTACCAAAAAGAGAGAGAGAGAGAGAGAGATGCTTCTTTTCTATTTTTTCAACTATATTACAATTTAAAGTTGTTATGTTAACACAAACCTAAACTTGCAGTACTGCTGGGTTCCATATATATATACCTTCTCATCAATTTTCAATTTCGTATTCAAACAAATCTATAACTGTTTTTTTTTTTTGGTTATGGGTATGTAGAAGACATGTATGTCTGTGGCATTTAGCACTTATCTACCTTGAAACGAAACCGGTGAGAATTGAGGAATATTATCTTTTATAGTTTTATTTTTAAATATTGATTTGTATTTAATTTATTCCATTATCAAAAGCTCAAATTATTTGCATAAATTAAAAAAGAAAAAGAAAACTATTTGTAAAAATTAAATAAATATGATGATGTTACGTACAATAAAGTTTAGATTTTGAGGCGAACTGCAAAATAAGAATAATATGAACATTGATGGATTGCAGTAATCATTTGTCATATTATCTACGCACCGTAGTGGAGACGTGGAGAATGCTCTAAATTGACATTCTCTTGGCGATGTTTTGAAAGACGAGTTGCTGCTACCATATCATTAATGATAATTATTAATTTGAAACATGGAATCAAATTATTCAATACATTTACTGCAATGCTAAATAATTTAAAATTCAATTATTATGTGAATTTTATATATTTATAACTACAGAATGCATTAATTTTTTTTTTTCTGATCACATAATATTTAAATATATTAAATTTAATTAATTTACATTTGAACTAAATTAAAATATATAATATATTATATTTTGATATATCGAGTTTACTTAATATTTTTTCAATAACTAATAGTATTATAGGGCATTAGTCTTGAGTTCAAAAAGTTGGAGTATAAATTAATTCATAGCAATTAGTTCCCTTAATGATTGTTTATTATGAACTGTAGGATTGGTCACTATTGAGACAGAGGGAGAGGGGGTAAAATGTTCTCTTAGGCTATGGACAGTTCATTTTCGTGTCTCAGTTGACTCCTTGACTTTGACCAACCACAAAGAGCTCCGGCCTGTGGGCCCACTTCAGTCGGCATCAAGGACCCGATCAAAAGCCTATGTACAATCCTAGTTGACCCTTCAGTTAAGGCCAACTAAAGTGATTACAATTTTTTTTTTTAATATTAAGAAGAGAAATTAAATTTATTATATTTATGGTTGGATTATATTTTAATATATACAATGATTGCTATTTACTATAAAAAGAAATAATAATTTATGAGACTAGTATTTAATTAGAGATAATATTTAAATGAATGTGTCTATTTTTAAACTCTTGAAAAAAATTTAGAATTCATTTGATTTAAATTTAGTTGAGTAATAGTTTGCTAGTTCATATATATAAACTAATAAATAATTTAAAATTTTTAATTAAATTTTTAAATTTTTATAATTTATTATATATAGTAAATATTTTTTATATTTATAAATATAATAAATTTTATAAAGAATAACAATTAACTATTTATTTCATAAATAAATATTTTTTATTTTATGAATCAAATGAGTTTTTAATCTCGCTTGACGCATAATATGGATACAAAACAGTAAAACATAAACTCATTTCATCTCACATATTTGATAAATAATTTATTCAAACTTGGCATTCGAATTTTCCACTCCATGCATGCAGCTAAGAGAATAATGAGGTCACACTTTGATTTATAAAAATAATGGTCCAAATTGGAAGTGTTGTTGTGATGTTTTGAGGTTGTGGCAAAGTTGGGAAGTGACACTTGAAGTTTACCTTAATCCTTTAAAAATTATATAATTGCTTGATGTAAGCATAATATTGAAATGGACCTTTTCTTTTTAATTGAAATTGTTTCGTTAAATCAAACCATATCATCTATGTTAATATATATAGATCTTCCTTACAAGTTAATAGGAAAATTGAATAAAAATAAATTTTCCTTGCAACTCAGAAAAAAATGGTGAGCTTGAGTCAACCTACGGAGAATTACTTAAAAGGTGATTGTTATCTTTTTTGCTTCTATATTTATGAAAATGATAAAACACAATTATTCTCTTATAAGATATATTCTTTATTGTGATTAATTTTGATTACTTTTTCTTTTGTTTAATAAATATGAGATGGGGAATTGAATTTAATTTTTTTTTTGTAAATTCGTACATGCATTTATTATTAGGTTATTTTTTTATATGTAATTTTATTAGTTTTTCATAGCAAAAATAATAAGTAATTAACTTAGTTATTAATTAATAAATAATAAGTTTTGTTAATTAAAAAAAGAAAAAAAAAGTTGAAGAATATTCATAGGTAAAAATAAAAGATTCTTTCAATGAGATCAAAAATCAATAAAAGATGATAATCACGAGCGAGAGGATAAAAAAAAAATTAAAAAAGGAAAGTGCAGACGGCAGAGTGCAGTTAAATACGGAACCAACTCACCCACTATTTCCCTCCATCCTCTTCTTCTTCAACATTCACTTCCAAACTCTTCCTCTCTCTTTTACAAGTAACAACACATTGTTACGGTAAAATATATCTCTAACAATTTCCTTTGCTTTTGCATGCGATATATTAGCTTTTTCTGTCACTTTGTTTTTGGGTACACAAAGAGTCACAAATCAGAATCCACTCTCTTTTTTCCTTTTTATCTCTCTCTAGGTACATCATTTTGCTGTTTTTATTTCTTTGTAAGGATATATTTTGATCTTTTTTCAACCCAAATTGTTTTTTTTTTTTTCTAATTTTAGAGCTCCTACAATTAGTTCTACTTGTATTTATTTCGAAGAAAATCAGAGGTTTAATTTATTATATATTTTCCTTCTGATGATTTATGTTATTTACATTTCTTTTTATTGATGGGTTTTCTGTTTTTAGATTATTAATTTTCCTGATTGTTATAAAAAATTACTTTCAAGAACTCTGTAGAATGTAGTAGATAATGGTAGAATAATTACTAAGTTTCAATTAATTATAAAATATTTTTCTGTTTCACCTGTCATTTTCTCTGTTATTGGAAGTGTGATTTAAATTTTTTGTTTTTAATTTTCTTTTTTTTGGACTGACCAATGGACTGTGGCCATGATCTATGAATATCACTTGTTCACACAACTGTGCAATAAAAATAAAAATAAAAATAAAAATTCTCTGCTTTTGTCCTTTTTTCTCAATTACCTGATCTGTAATTTGTTTGTCGTTAATCTTGTACCAACACATGTTTAATGGTTCTACTAGCAAAAAGAACAAGACGGGTTTTGATTTTTTTTTTAATTTGTTGATTAGGTCTATACATTGATTTATCTTTCTTCTACTGTTTCAGGTGGGCGGAAATAATGGCAAAAGAACAACTACAAGTGCTTAATGCACTTGATGTGGCTAAAACACAATGGTACCATTTCACAGCAATTGTGATTGCTGGAATGGGTTTTTTCACTGACGCTTATGATCTTTTCTGTATCTCCCTTGTGACCAAATTGCTAGGAAGAATATATTATTACAAGGAAGGTTCTGCCAGTCCTGGATCTTTACCATCAAACGTTTCAGCCGCTGTAACTGGTGTGGCTTTTTGTGGAACACTAGCGGGCCAGCTTTTCTTTGGTTGGCTTGGTGATAAAATGGGGAGAAAACGCGTGTATGGCATGACATTGATGCTTATGGTTATTTGCTCAATTGCCTCAGGTCTCTCTTTTGGCAAGAGTCGTACTACTGTTATGTCCACTCTCTGTTTTTTTCGCTTTTGGCTTGGTTTTGGCATTGGTGGTGACTACCCACTTTCTGCTACAATCATGTCTGAGTATGCTAATAAAAAGACTCGTGGGGCTTTCATTGCTGCTGTTTTTGCAATGCAAGGTTTTGGGATTTTAGCTGGTGGGATGGTTGCTATTATAGTTTCTGTAGCTTTTAAGGCCAAATTTCCTGCCCAACCTTATCAGATTGATCCAGTTGGCTCCACCGTACCAGAAGCTGATTACGTTTGGAGGATTATCTTGATGTTTGGTGCAATCCCAGCTGCACTTACTTATTATTGGCGTATGAAGATGCCTGAAACTGCACGTTACACTGCTTTAGTTGCCAAGAATGCCAAACAGGCTGCTTCTGATATGGCAAAAGTGCTTCAGGTTGATTTGGAGATTGAACGAGAGAAAGTTGAGCAAGTGGGAGGAAATAATTTTGGCCTGCTTAGTAAGGAATTTGTTCGTCGCCATGGACTTCACTTGCTGGGAACCACTACCACTTGGTTCTTGTTGGACATTGCATTCTATAGCCAGAATTTGTTTCAGAAAGACATTTTCAGTGCTATTGGGTGGATTCCTAAAGCTAAAACCATGAGTGCCATTGAAGAAGTTTTTAGAATTGCTAGAGCACAAACTCTCATTGCTCTTTGCAGCACAGTTCCTGGGTATTGGTTCACTGTTTTTCTCATTGATAAAATAGGAAGGTTTTCAATTCAATTGATGGGATTCCTCTTTATGACAGTGTTCATGTTTGCTTTGGCCATACCTTACCATCACTGGACTCTACCAGATAATCGAATTGGTTTCGTCGTCATGTATTCATTAACCTTTTTCTTCTCCAATTTCGGTCCAAATGCCACTACATTTGTTGTGCCTGCAGAGATTTTCCCAGCAAGATTAAGGTCTACCTGCCATGGTATATCAGCTGCATCCGGCAAAGCAGGGGCAATGGTGGGTGCATTTGGATTCTTGTATGCTGCAGATGGAATTGGAGTAAGAAAGACACTTCTAATCCTTGGTGGAGTCAATTTCTTGGGGATGATTTTTACTCTCTTGGTACCTGAATCAAAGGGAAAATCACTTGAAGAAATGTCTGGCGAAGCTGAGGAAGGAAATCAAACTCAAACCACAACAGTCTAGTCAATTTGTTCCAGTTTCGTTGGGTTTTTTTTTTTTTAATGTTAATTTCTTGGCAATAGCATAATTCGAAGAAATTATCAAAATCGCATAGGCAAACTATCTTTTATGTACGTAGTTTTTTAAAATGCTTTACACAGCCTAAGATGAAATAAGCTCTTGGGTTAAGACTATGTTACAAAAGTTTCTCACATTAATTAGAAGTAATAGTAAAATTTTTAGCTTCATGATCCGCAAGTTTATGGTACTTTTGAGATTGAATTTTTCTATAACTTATTAGCAAAATCTTTCATCTAGAAACTTTTAAACGGAATAGGTTATTAAAATTTCAGGCTCTAACGAAACATAAACTTGAATATTAGTTCATCATTTCATAATATACTCACAGTTTTAATTAGATTTTTTTTGTTGCAATTAAGCAAAACCTTAGCTCATTATTTGTTGATTTTTCTCACAGTTAATAAAATTCTCTGCTACCCATTTGGAAAAATCCAAATTTCAATAGAACTTTCTTTATTTCTAGCATGGCCATGTTTTTAGCAACCAATTAGAGAAGGCAAGTTACTTTTGCTTATATTTTATTTATTTATTATAGGTCAAATTTGAAGGGCCCCTCAGTGATTGGACTCTTCAACGATACATTTGTTTTTGTAGCCAGTACGGGTAGAAGGCGAGTAACAAACAAGTACTGGCAATTGCATTGATTCGATTGTCTTTAGCTATACATCTCCACTGATATTACTACTTCAACAAAACACCTACTTAGCTTAACCGACTCTTAAACAACTTGCCAAGAATAAAAATTAATATTCAAATCCAGAAATGAAGAATCTGTGGCAAGTGATCAGAAATAAAAATATTATAGAATTTGGAAATTTAAAAAATAAACGAATTATGGTAAAAATATCAAAACCAGAAAGGTAAAATTAAACGCATGGCCTTCTAGTTTTCTAAATTAGGCTTTCATATTAGGACAACAGAAGATAAATTGGAAATTACCATGAAAAGGGATGTGCTTCCTATCTCTTTTCCAGAATTTGAAGCATCTGTTGGACTTCAGCTACGAGCTAACAGTTCCTTACCTGATTCTATTAGATTTTATTTTATCCTATTTTTTATAGCTTGGAGCTCATCAATTTGAATGAATATTTAGTTTAGCTGTGAAAAGTCAGCTGATATATATATATATATATATATATATATATATATATATTCTCATCAACTCATTTGACATTTAAATTTAAACTATCTTCTTTGATAAAAAAAAAAAAAATTATTAATAAGAATTTTTTTTAAATTAATTTTTAATTTTAATTTTTATATAATATAATGATAACAAATATTTATTAAAATATTATAAAGATTTTTATATTCATATTTAGAAGAAAAAATATAATTATATAATAAAATAATTAATTGTAATTTTTCCATTATTCATTTTATCATTCTTGTGATTTTGTTCACACATTAAAAAATAAATTAAAATATATAATAATATATTAAAAATAAACTATGCATTTAATCTATGGTTGTTTAACTTTTTAATAATAACAACTATTAAAATTTTAACCTTATCGATTATTAATTATTAACCATCGAATAATATTTATTAGTAACAGTTAAACTAAATTGACTCTAAGTTTATTTAGTAAGATTGTTATTCTTATTTCTTAAATTAAAAAATATATATTTTATTTTTATTTATATTCATTATTTAATATCTTAAAATAGGAAAAATAATTATTGATAAATTTTACTTATTTTATCAATCCATTTTTCAATATATAAACATTTATATAGGATAATAAAAATCTAAAAAAATAGAAATCAAAGTATTATCAAACAATAAATAAATCGTAATAAATTAATTTTTGTCTCTCGTCACTTGACATTTGTACAAATTAAAAGAAACATTAGTTTATTAACAGATGCATTATTGTTTTCACTTTTAAGACTTCCTCTAATAAAATTCCTTTTTTTTTTTTCATTTTTCTCCAAACATTAATATTTTTCCATGTTTTATGTTTGGAGTTGACATTAAATAGTCTATACTTGACTAGAAGTTAAAGCAAAACTTCACATCAAAGTGGCAGATAGCCAACCCTTCCCCTAATCAACTAACATGAATACCTATAACTCAATTTAGAGATCATTTATATATAATTGGGCCCTAGGCTGTCCTACAAGAACATGGACAAAACTAAAATAAATAGCCCAAAACAACACCTTATGGGGGGCGATAATGTCCTATACTCCTATTTTGTTTCAAAACATTAAAATGTGTTTCTGTGTGTCAACTGATTTTGCCCTGTTCCAGTCTTTGCACAGACAATAATTTAATAATGATAGTGACCCGAAGTAAAAATTTAAAAGCAATAAATTTGTTGACTTAAGGTGAGCTTTCATAAAATTGGATATGCTTAGTCCCCGCCACCAATGCATAATGAGAGAGAATAATTGTTAATTATTGTGAATTTTAATCACTACGAGAATATAATTTTTTTTTAACTAAAAATCTCCATGCTAAGGAAAAATATTGCCAATTAAAAGAACAATACTTAGTTCCCTCACGCAAATTGAAATAAAATTTATCTAATTATAAGAATATAATTAAATATTTATTTGTTAATGTTTTTATATAATTATTATTTTTAATTTAATTAACTTATAATCACGCATAAAAAAACAATAATATAATAATAAATATATATTCTCCTAAATAATAATTTTAACAATAATTCCTCCTTTTCAATATTAAAAGAAAAAGAAAAAACTTGCAGCCACATGGCAACATAATGGACAGAAGATAAAATCCTCAAAAAATTTGTCCTATCACGTTTTTCATCAATTAACCACCATTGGATCACATGCATATCAAATTTTATTTTATTTGGTCTTATCATTTATATTTTTATTTATTTTATTTAATTTCACAATTATCAGCCATTTCAATATTATAATATCCTTATGTTAAAAAAGAAAAAAAAATTATTGTAGAGAGTGTTTGAATTTCTTTGTGCCAAAAATAAATTTTGTGAATAAAAAAATATTAATTTTTAAAAATTTATTTGCAAAACTTATTTTTTTAATAAATATAAAAAAAAAATGCTTACAATTTTCACAATTAAAAATTTTAAAATTTATTTTTCAATTGAATTTTTTATCTGATAAAAAACTATAAAATATTCATTTTATATCATCAAATTTAATCTAAACACTCAAGCAGTATCCTTATCATCACAAATAACTCTCGAAATACTTTTCTAAACATTTAAATTCCAACCGGTTTCTTTAACCCAATAACCTTGAATAATTAGTTTTTTTTAGCATCCCTTAAGTTAAAAGTTAAACAACAGATAATTTTCTTTTTTTTTAAAAAAAAAATTAACAATGGATAAATTTTAAAACAAACAATGATGGAAAATTGCCATCAATTTTCCACATCCAATTGAGTTTGATATTTTTAAAAGTTTCAATGATTATATTTATTTTCTTAACAAAAATAAATTAGTATTTTTTATTTATATATTAATTAAATATATAATTTGGATATAGCACCACCCTTTAATTTATAATTTAATTTAATTATAAAATATAAAACAAAAAATAAATTTTAATGTCATGATATTAAAATTATTTTTAAAATTGAAAAATTATTTATTAATTCTATTACTTTCACTTCATTTTATTAAAGATTAAATATAAGAATTGAAAAGACAATAAATGCTAGTTAATTAGATAGCAATCAAACACTCTTATCAAAGCAAGGACTAAGGTAGCCTCTGTTTATAATTTCAAACCTATACTTACACTAATTACATGTTTTCAGAAGCCACTTTCTACAAATGCGTTGATTAAACACTCGTAATCCTTTTTTACTTTAAATATTATTATATCATTTATTCAATATATATATTTATAAATAAGATTTACTCAATAAATATAAAGTTTAAAGAGAAATTTTACATAGTAATAATATATTTTACGCTTATAATGAAGTGAAATTTATTTTTTATAATTTTAAATAATAATTACTAATTATAAGGGTAAAGTACATTATGTGCATGTGATGAAAAGATCTCTAAGAATTGAATATTTTGTAGCAAAGGACCACCATGGGTTGAATATGAGGCGAAGGTATATCTATACCCTATCCTTCTAATATATTGGGGCAAGACAAGTTTAGGTATATTCACTTATTTTTTTTAAAATAAAAAATATATATAAATTTACATAAAAATATATTTTTATATAAAATATAATATATTCATATAAATATATATATAATATACATAATTATGTATATTTTATTTAAAATATATTATTATAATATATATAAAAATAAAATTTAAAAATAAATTAATTATTATTTTCCTATTTAAAATAACTTAATATGCTAAGTTTTTTTTTTTTTAAAAAAAAATACACTAACTCTCCCTTAACGAATATCCTATTATACTAATATCCCTTTCGTCTGATTTCACCGTTAGTCAATCCTAAATTGGTCAACAATGATAATAAAAAAAATAAAAATATCATTACCTTTTATTTTTAATTAATTATATTTAATTTTTTCTTTAAAAAATATTTTTTTAGGGCTACAAAATTCATTTACATAATTTTTGACAAATTTAAAAATAAAAAATAAAGAATTTTTTTTTAAAAAATATTTTTTATTTGTTATTTTTTATTTTATAAAAATAATTTAAGAAGAAATTAAATTATTTCTTCTTAAAATTTTCAATACAAATAAAAAATTTATTTTCATATTTTTGATAAATTTAAAAATAAAAAGTAAAAATATTATTTAAAAAATATTTTTATTTTTTAAAAAATAAAATAAAAATATTTTTATTTATTTTTATTTTCAAATTTGTCAAAAAATATAAAATTATATTTTTTAACATTAAAAAATATTTTTTTAAAAGTAAAAATAAAATGTAATTAATTAAAAATAAAAAATAAGAATATTTTTATCTTTTTTACTGTCCTTATTGACTATTTTAAGGTACACTAATAGTAAAATTAGATAGAAGAGTCTAGTAATATATTGTGACATTCGTTAGGAAAGAGTTAATATATTTTTAAAAATTATTTTTAAAAAATTTAATGTATTAAATTATTCTTAAAAAAAAAAATAATTAACTCTATAAAAATATATAAAATAATATATATGTAATATTACGGACAAACAGATGAGTACGAGGCAAATAATATATAAAATAATAAAATCAAGGCCTGGTCCGTTTGAAAAAATGGGCGTCCTCCTTTGTCCAAATATCGGGTCTTTTTTTTTTTTTTTTCCCAAACCCTACTATTTTTGGAGCGGGTAGTCCAGCCCTTGAACAAATCTATATTTAACATGATAGATAGTTGCTAGAAATGCAAATGAAGGAAACTTCTGGGTTATGCAGGTGAAAGATTAAAAGGACTAACTGACATCAGTTCCTCAGTGGGGATATATAAATAGATCCACAAAGAGGGATCTCACGATTTTTTTCTTTCTGCTTGAGATTTCAGCTTGTTTTGTTCTCAAAACTAGTTTTGTAATTCGTTGATCTTGATCCATTTTCTTTTTTAATGTATTATTTAGTTGATTTTCTCTTATAGCATGATAATTTTTTTTTTTTTTAAATCTATTGTAATATTTTTATGTAGAATGATATTGGCATCATTGTTAAAAAAAAAAAAACTATATTTAACATTGTATGATTGTCCTTTCCCCGCTATTAATAATAACAATTATGAATAATATATGTATTTTATTATAGAATTTTTTTTGTCTATATTAATTTAATAAAATAAAAAAAATATATAAAAAAAATTATATTAATTAAAATATTTTAATACAATTAGAAAATAATACCTTAATATAATAAAAAATAGTCAATGATTCCTTGATTAATTATTTTGCTTTTAGCAAATGTACTTCCAATGTTATTTACTCGTAAATTAAAAGCTTAACGTATTGATGTATATATTAATACAGTTTAAAAAAATCAATTAGAGTTATATATAAAACAAATGAGATAAAAGATAATAACAATAGCAAATTAACAAGAAATCTTCTTATTTATTTTTATACATTGATATATAGTAATTATACATTAATAAGAAAGTTCATAGTTAAGAAAACAGTCAATAATTAGACAAAAAAACCGCCAAAAAAGTACAAAAAGCATATTCCACTCCATGTAGTACTAGTATATACACTATAATATACTCCATACAATCTTCGTAGTTCATCCATTTGTTATCCATGGATGCCCTGCATAAATTCAATCACCAAAAATCAATCCATTAGTATTACCATAATTCAAAATTTATGTTAATACTTGTTTATATTAATGAAATTTATGTTTTGATTTAGACTTACTTAATGCTTGTTCTGCAGAAAGCCTCTTGGAAACATCTTTACAAAGCATTCTTCTTAACAGATCCTTAACCGCCGGCGACACTCCATGAAAGGCTCTAACTGGAAACCTCAAATTCCCCCTCAAAACCGCATCAAAAATCTCCACCGCTGTTTCACCATAAAACGGCGGAAATCCGGCTAACATAATATACAAAACCACTCCAGCACTCCATACATCCACTTTCTCATCGTACTCTCTTCCGGCTAAAACCTCCGGCGCTACATAGTACGGCGTACCTACAACACCTGTAATCATTTCCCCGTCTATAACCAACTCAGCCGACCCGAAATCGGCTAATTTAACCGAATTTTTAGAGTCGAGCAAAATGTTATCCGGCTTTATATCACGGTGAACGACGCCGTACTTGTGACAGTGAGAAACCGCTCTCATTAGCTGAATAAAGAGGATTCTAGCTTCGTCCTCGGTAACAACACCACTACCGATGATTAAATTATGAAGATCTTGGCCGGAGCACAACTCGATTACCATGTGAAGGTGCGTTTCGTCTTCGTAGAGATTGTACAACTGAATTACGTGAGGATGAGGTCCGAGAAGGTGGAGAATCTCAGGCTCTATGAGAAGGCATTGCGCGTCAAGGGAGTCACCGGAGGTAAGACTCTTATCGATGGACTTGACGGCGAAGGAGTCACCAGTGGACTTAGAAGTACATTTAAAAACCGTACCGAATCGTCCCCGGCCGATCTCCTCGTTGATCAGGTAGTCTCTGTTTAGCGCTTCGCTCATTTACTTTGCTCTGTTTTCTCTGTTTTTTTGGTAAGTTCCTATTTCTCCTTTGAAACGGAGAGGAATAATTTAAGGAATGCTTTATAGAATATTCCAACAGTATTAGAGATTGATAAATTCGAAATTACTGAGATCTAACGGCTGAAAACAACTGTGATTAAGTGGAGGAGCTGTTTGATTAGAAATAAGGTTGACTGTTTAATGAAATTACGAATATGATCCTTTGTAGTAGAAAAACGAATTTGATGTTTCCGTACTGTACAGAATAAAGTCGTACAGAAGTGGGGTCGGATTTGGTTTAATGAAAGGACTCTGCTGTTTTATTTCAATCCTAACCGTCCACGTTTTATTAGTAATCATAATGAAAATTTTATTTTGTTTAATTAAATGATTAATGCCATAATTCAATATTATTATCGACCAAAGCAAAAGGAGATGATCATGCAAGTAATAATTTAGGTAGAATATTTTGTAACAAAATACACATGATATCAAAATCAATAATAATTTTAAATATTTAAGGGTTCTTTTCTTTATGAAAAGAAATAAATAAAGAGTAGCAAGTATTATGCATGTAATGTGCTTGATGTATTTGGTCTTATATGAATACATGAAGCTCGAATGCAAATACCTATAGCATCCTTTTTAAGTTTATTTTGTTGTTATCTATATGAATATGACAGGGCTATATATATATAGAGAGAGAGAGAGAGAGAAGTGGATATATATCTATAAGATACATCAACACATAATAATTATTTTATTTCCATACCATTTTATCTCATTTGCATGAAATATTAAACCAACATAGGATATTTTGCTCCATTTTATCATTATTTTTTTGTTTTTATAAAACCTTCTTTAACAAATGCGTTCGTTTAGTGGGTGACCTTTTAGAGATTTGGGTGGCAAAAAACACCAAAGAGTTGGAATAAAAAAACAGCAGAAAATTAATGTGAGGTTTTGATTTTGATGACTTTTGGAAGAAGCAAAGGGTTGTGGGAGAGACAGATTTGGTTGGCATTGGCAAATATATGCTACGGAAATGAATCCGGACAATATAAGGTACAAAGACAGGACAATCACACACACTGTTTGCCAATTCCTTACCTCTCTGTTAGGTCAAAAGGGTGCTTTCTTATTAGGACCATTCACCAATTTTGTGTTCTCTAATGGAAACAACTACCAAATATCTCATTTTTCAGGCAATTCTTTTCTTTTTCTATTAATCCAAAGTTTTACTACTATATTTTGTTTGGATTAATTAGTTTCGGACTAAATTTATATTCGTATAATTTGAATATCATTAAGTGAAATCTTAGTATAGATTATCATCGTTTAAATAAAGAAGAAAAACCATTAACAAGGGTATCCAAGTCTTGTTTATTAGTCAGGAGAATTTTTATTTTTATTTTTTTGAAATTTCAGGAAAGCCCCTTATAACAAATTGGGTATCTTGCAATTTACATCTTCAACTTGCTTTAGAAAAGTTGATGCTATGAACAAAGTTTACTCTCAGATCAAATGGAATGAATCCATTCCCTGTTGGCTTGTAAAGCTATTGGACTCTGAATTTTGAATTGTCGTATTATTCTTGATAAAAAGGAAAAAAGAAAATCCTCTTTAGCTTTGATTTAAATCTAAAAGTTATTAGCATAAGCTTAATATAGTTTACCTAATATTATTAAACAATAGTTTCAAAAATAAAATGTTATAATAACTTAAAAATGGGAGAAAACTAATTACAAAAATAAAAAAATAAAGAGTAGATAAATCTGAATTTTATCATTTATTAACTTGAAATTAACCCCCAAAAAAAAAAAAAAAAATTGAAGGGGCATCCTATTTCTGTCTAATGTGGTAGTTCCTGATTGCTGCCACGTTACCCCCTCACATGGCATTCTAAGGTGGCAGTTTCCCTTGTTGACATCTTTATTTATTTATTTATTGAATTTTTATGATTTTTTTACAATTTACTTCATCTCGAAAAAATTCACTTTGTATTATAATTTACAGGGATAAGTCGGTAAGAAACCATCGTCCAGGATGATAAGCTTTAGTGTTTCATCCTCAATCTAAAATCATTACTGTAATGTATAAAATTTAGTCATTTTCTAGTGTTTGATATTATATTATTAATGAGTTTTAGATTTTTAAATTGAGTTTTTTTTTTCAAATTATTAATAATATTTTATTTCAACAAAATTTATTACTAACAAAATCATTATTTGGTAATTAAATTAGAATTTAATTTGACCTCTACATAATTTCTCAAAGGAAAAAAATAATAATAAATGGACGTTTATGTATACATGTCAAAACACTTGACCTATAAAGACCTGTGCTGCGGGCTTATATTTTGTCACTGACATAATTATTTGCTTTGCTTACACTGCATGCCACATATAACAAATCATGACATTTTTCTATGTAAGACAGATCAGGAAAAAAAAAAATTTAATTTAACTATCAAAGCTGATTCATGAGGTTTGCAAAATATTAAATAAGAATCAGGACAAAGTTTTAGGGCGGTTTTGAGTAATACCAAATTTACACATTCTAATTATAACTAGATGTTTTCATTTTATATTTATAAAATAATAATCTGGTTCAGTTCTAATACTTCTGTTTTAGTCTCAAGTAGTCATCAGCCATTTTAATTATGATTCATTTTCATTTCCCCTGCAAATATGATCATCTTAAATACTTAAATTAGGGATTAGCATCAAAGTAAATTTTATGCGAAATCAAATCAAATAAAAAAACCCGGATGATGAAAATAATTGAAATTTTAAAAAAATATATAATATGTTTATAAATATACTTATTATTAGTATATCAATATATATAAATAAACAAATATACTCCTTATATAAATATAAAAATATATATAATTCAATTATTTTAATTTTGTTTATCATGAAAACAGAATTAAAAATTAAAATCAAATAGAAGCAAACTATAAAAATCAAACTGAAAAATAAAAAAGCACCAGTTCAATATATATATATATATATATATATATATATATACACCCCTTCATAGATCACATCAAGCAAATCCATGACATCACAAATTGAATATAATATAATCCATGACATTACAAAAAGTTCTTACTTTATTTAACTATGATTAGTAATATCAGCTCTAACGGACACACTTTATGTATAGAACATGAGACATGCACAGACCAAAAACTAAGGCTGAATGTCTGTAAACCTGCTCTCTACAATCTGAGCCATGGAAGGAGATATAATCAGCCAACAAGCACACACGTTAAAGATATAACTTACAGGTCAGTCACGTTTAACATTACAGAATATATGTCCCAAGCAGCTTTCATTGCCGATCAAAAATATGGTAGCCCGCGAACTTATGATCGATATAGGCATTAAGTTCCCATAGTAACTGCAAATTTATCAAAAGAAAAATCTAAGTAATGCATTAGAAACTAAAAGAATGATGCACAAGTAAAAGCCAAGTATTGTGCTTAATTAGTACTTGATTAATAGTAGTTTTCTGGTTTAAGAAATGGTTGAAAAATATAAAATATCTGAAAAAGACACAGAATGTCTGAAAATGGGAGTTTTTTCTGTTTCTTTTTTGGTTCATCAAATTGAAAATGAAGCTTACATGCATTTCAAAGGACATTAAAAATAAAAGTCTTGGCAAAGAATTTTCAGTAATAGAGTGAATATTATCGGATGAGGGGCCATTATACAATGATATAAAGACTTTTTGTATGCTTTATCACAGGTTGCAGATCATGCAGGGGAAGTTTTAAGAATAATTCTGGATTATCATTGAAAACATTTTTTTTATTGAATTCAGGTGTATTTCTAACTATATCAAATGCACATTGCCAAATACTTCTTTCCCCTATTCCCTTTCGGTTGACAAAACTTCTTGTGAAGCCCAAATATGCAAAAGATAAAAACAATTCAAAATATCAAGCACATATCTGGCGAAACAGAGATTATATTTGAGGATGTATCATTCCACTAGATAAAGAACAACACCACAAATATGCAAAGTAAAACCATTTGGTAGGGAGTAAGCAAAAAGAGTGAGAAGGAAACGGTGGAAAGGAAAGAAAAAGGCAGGAAAGGAATTGAAGCTCTGTTTCTATCCAGGTACTTTGTTGAGGAGAGGAAGGAATGGAGGAGAAAGTGGGTCCAACAGAATAATAATCATCACTCTTTTCTTACATTTCTCACCACTTCAGAAAATAAAGGTTTTCGAACAAGGCCAACTCCGAGTCAATTACCTGCTTTTATTTCTTTCAAATTAAAAAAGTAAAGTAGCTCCTACTCCCTAATTTTTCTTTCCTCCTCTTAAATCCTACTTCCCTCTTGCCAAATGGAATGCAAATCTACAGATAGTACAAATTTGTTTGCCATTTCAGCAAATTATGATTGACAATACTATATATTACATTTCCAATGCCTTGCATGTTCTCAAATTATGCTTTTGATCAGCGAATAGGACAAGGAGAGCTGCTCTAGGAAACTAATAATTTTCTAGTTAAAATGACAGCAAATAAAATCCAGGAAACCAAACGAAGCAGCTATTAACTCGGAAATTGCAATTCTATGTGCTTGTCAAAGAAATTAGAAATCAGCAGCACTTCAATCATCTAGAAAAGAAAGTGGAATTGCTTACCATCTTTGCTTGAACTGTGTTCCATGTCCTTTTGTACTTGTCATGGCTGCTTGAGGTCAGATGATTCACACTCATGCAAGGGTTTGCTTTCTGATGATGAACAATACTGGGGGACAGAAAATGAAAATCTGCTGGTGGCCTGCTTCTTAGCTGATGAAGATTCAGCTGTAGAGCACAAGTCCTCCTCTGTTCTAGAGGTCCCTTCTATGCCATTGTGATTATGCAATTTATCTATATGTGGTATTTCCTCTTCCATGTATTTTGATCTCTTTCTATGAACTGGACCATTCTTGGGGTTTTGAACTGTTGGTACCTTCTGATCATTAGATGAATTAGTAGGACAAGGAGCTTTTTCTTTTAATACAACCTTTGGAATCGGCAAATTTTCAGTACCATCAGTGTTATCAACAACTACTTCATTTCTTCCACCTGAGTTTGAAGGCCTTGCAGCAGCTTCTATTTCCCACATCTTGAATATAGCTTCAGTCAGACGTTCTCTAGCTAAATCTAATTCAATTATAGGTTTTGGATAGTTTTGTCCTAATTCCACACCTGCAGCTTTAAGCACATTAAGGGGCGCATCCCAAGGATGATGGATCCACTCAGTTGGCATTCTTGCTAGCTCAGGGAGCCACTGCCTCACGTACTCACCCTCTGGATCAAATTTTGAGCCTTGAACCTGACTCAATGAAATTCAGAAAATAAGGCACAAATAAAGGCACTAAAAATTGTTAATTAACACCCCAAAGAATCTAATGCTTAATGAATTATATCACTGTGCTCAATCACAAAAATCCAGGCACCATGAAGGTTTAAAGGCATATTGTTTTTTCTATAAGGTATCAGAAAATAACCCATTCCGATATGAAAGAATGTCCTTTTAGATTATAAGATATAAGCTTTTATTGAAACAACATCATGCCATCTACTCCAGTTGTGTCAATTTTTAAATTTTACAGCTCTTTAGGGTATCTGGATTTGTTGAATTGCCACTAACATTTTTAAAAGAAATGTGTGTTTTGATGCATGGAATTCCATGTCAGCTAACATAAATGAAAAAAGAGAACATGCAATACTAAAATGCCCTACCTTCTAAGAGTTCGAGACCAAATGAATCCAAACATGCCATCAGAAGCACAAACAGTTAATTCAAATCACTTGTTTCAGACCGAGTGGCAAACATAGTATATTGATTGTATTCTTTATTGTAATTATGGGCTAACTTTCACACAGCATCAGAAGAACTTATGTTTCCATTTCAATGTGTTGCTAAGCCACAACCTAGTCGTCTTGGAAAATGAAACTGAAAGAAAATATGTTTAAAAAGAAAAACAGGTCACATCACGTGCACTTGGAACATCTAGTTGCCTTAGGACATTCAAAGTTTAGCCTGTTTCAATTTGGAGGTCAGGAGCCTCACAAAAATTCAGATAAACAAGGAATCCAACATACCTCTGGGCTATCCAAACGTTCAAGCTCATGGCCATCCGGTAAGCTGCCCGATATATACTGCCAACCAAGGATATCACATTCCAAGTCTGCATCTAGAAGTGTGTCCCAGAAATACTTCATCCCCCATCTCCAAGGAAGAAGCAGAACTTTCACAGCAAAACTTGAAACAATCACTCTTATTCTATTATGTATCCAACCAGTTGCCCAAAGCTCGCGCATTCCTGCATCGACTAAGGGATAACCAGTTCGACCTTGTCTCCAAGCCTTAAAATGGGTCTGGTTGGCATTCCAGGGAAAATACTTTAAGTTGCTCAGTAATGATCTCTCATGAGTGAATGGATAATTAAAACAAAGGTAACGTGAATATTCCCTCAACCCAATGGATCTAAGAAACAGAGTCACACTTTCTTTCCCTGCCGAGTTATCTTCCTTTGCCCACAGCAACTGTTTCATTTGCACACATTGAAAAACTTTCCTCACACTCAGCTCTCCAAAATGAAGATATGGGGATAAAAGGGAGGTGGAGTTCCCCCCAACCTTTAGACTATTTTTTGAATAGTCGATTAGATGTTGTTCAATAAATTCAGTCAGCGCCTTATCAGCATTGCTCCAACCTGGGGACCATGCTCTTCCCAGTAAGGAATTGCTAGATTTTTCTGCTTCATTTTCGAGACACAATTCTTCAGCTGAACATTTCTCAACATTTCCTGTCAATGAGAGATAAATATTACAGCAAGAAAGAAGAAAAAAAATTCTACACCATTCATCTCCTGCTTCCTCTCCCCAGCAAGCACAACCACCATGGAACAGATATATGCATTTTTATATGTCCAGTACAGTCACAGGTGAAGTTCATCAAGTCAGAAATTGAAAGTGTTATCAGAGAACCAAATTAACATAATTAATATTACTGAGATAACCTGTTGCTGACACCAATCGCCATGGAGGAAGATGTGAAACAGTTTCCATTTGCATATGCAAGCACCTGTCCCAATATGCATCGAATGTCGCAAAAGCATGTCCACTTTCATCGTATATTTCCCATGGTTCATACAACAAATCTCCATTGTAGCTTTGCACAGAAATGCCAAGTTCCACCAGTTTTTCTTTTATGTTGTGGTCACGAACAAGAGATACTGGATCTAGAGAGGTCAAGGAACAAATACAAAGCATCACCAAAGAAAGACTTCATAGTTCATACGAAAAACTAAGTGAATAGTATAAGGCCCAAAATAGAGCTGAAACTCAACTAGCTACATAGATTAATTGATATAATAAATGAGCTATGCTCTCTGGCAATTTATACTTCCAGCATCTTGGAACACATTTCAATCACTAGCATATTGAGATGTGAAACAAAGACCAAAATTATCTATAAGCAGTTTAAAGATCGTTGATTTCTATTTATTATGTCTCCATATCTGTGCACATGGTAAACAATTGATTCAATGAAAAGCTTGGAGTGATACAAATTTTACATAATGCAGATATATAATTCTGTAATTGTAGCAATTGAGCAACTTAAAAGATAAGAAAGCATTTATTCCCACTGCTCTGTTGCTTTGACTCTACACATTTTCTTTCTTTAATCTTTATCATATAAGAAGTATGTAACCGATTAATTCGAGAACCAGTCATAAGGAAAGAGAAGCCTCTAGTACTTTTGGTGGTGTTCCGGCAGATTTTCCTTTAATATTAAACTTTTAAAGTTATTTACTTTTATAAATCCCCAGTTACTTCACTTTTTCCAGTGTGCGACAACTTCACCAATTGCAGCATATCATCAATATTAGTAATCCTTTTAAAGAAACTGCAAATATGCAGAATAACCATCAACATTTGTATTTTTTTTCAAGAACTGCCAAGGTTTTAACTTATCAAAAGACAAAATAAAAGGAAGAAGAAAGCAGATGAAACTGAGAAAAAAAAAATTATAAAATGAAATTTGATAGAAACCATAACTGCCCAAGGATTATTGTGCCATAGATTCACAATTTACCAAATAATGAATTACAAGAATCACTTCCCAAGATTTTTCATCAAGCCCTACCAAACAAAGCAAAGGGTGTCGCAGTAAAAATGAAAAAAACAAATGCTTTTAGCAAATAAAAAAGATGGCATACCATAGAGATGATTGAATACCACTCTTGTTGCACCAATGGCATTGATACAATCCAAAAGAGCAGCACGAGTACTATGGGTTTTGATGATTACAAGTTCAGCCCCAAGAGATTTCAGGGAGTGTCCCAAGTGGACAAGAGACTGCTTCAGCCACCACCTCGAAACTCGACCTGGGTAGAACTGTCCTTCTTCTTGAGGGCACCATATATAGACAGGACACACACAGCCATCCCTGGCTGCAGCAGCTAATGCAGGATTGTCTTCAATTCTAAGGTCCCTCCTAAACCAGACAATGGTCTTATGGCTGCCCATATTGGAATAACTAAGATCTTTCAGGATCAAGCTAAAGTTCAAATCTTATGATGCTTACAATTGTTACTCCACATATTAACTCCAATTTAAAAATAAAAAAGCACAAAATATTTCTTGTTGATCACAGTGCTCAATCGAACAAATCCCTGTTATTCAGCTTCATGAACCAACTCTAACTTCAAAAACAAGGGGGACCCATACGCGTGAAATATGCCCGGAAACCTGCAAATATCTAGAATGGCAACAGGAAGCTCCGGTCCACGAAACCAGGACCATAAATTATGAATTCTCAATTCAGCAAATAAAAGTTAAAAGCTAGCTACTCTAAATACCAAAACAACCCAGGCTACTAAATGTTTCAGATTCTACTTTACTCCCTCCTATCAAAGAATACCCAAATTACATACTTCTCTATTATAATTAGCTATATTAAACACTACCTTTATATAACACAAAAACCAAAGAACCATTCATATACCTTCTTGACCTAAATTTTTGATCACCCAACTTCTACTTCTATAAACAAAAAAGAAGAAAACCATAATATACATCATGTGAATAAAGAATACAGATCTGGGACACCACCAAAATGATTCCTTAATAATTTACACTAGAGAATAATATCCACAAAAGAGATAAGGACGCATAAAAAGAAACCGAACAACAAATCAGAACCGATCAAACAAAACTGTACCCAGTTCTTGTTCGAGGTTGATTAAGTGAGAAGATAAATTATTTACCCAACAAAGTCTACAGATATTGGTTAAATTGATCAATTGTGCAGTATTAATAGTGCTGCCTTTTGGAAATATTAGACATTGGATTAGAGTTGGGATTGTCTTTATGTGAATGAGTGGCTTGTTGATCTATTTACGTGAAGATCACGTGGGCTATGGTGATATTGATGGTGGTGGTGGGCCTTATCTTGTTTCCATTGTGGATCCACTGTAAAAGAAAAAACAAGGATGAAGAACATGAAAATGGTAAGAGTAAAGGGTATGGGTCTCTCTCAATAAGGTGCGTCTCTGACTTTATGAACCTTCAAAATTAGACTTTTTCTAGAGGGTTCATACATGGTGCTTGCTTGTTATTCCATTTTGGAAATGGTATTTATCTTGAAGTATATATTCTATTGATGCCAATGAAATTTCCCTCCAATTGTTTGCCTTAATGGGCAGTTAGTTTGTTGCGGTTTCAATTCTCTGCCTTAATGGCGAGTCAATTTACCACTGTTTACCGGGTCGACTCAATCATAGAGTCATGATCTAGCGCGCTGCTGGGTTTAACTCGTATAAAATTGGTCCAAATAAAGTCCGAGTTTGGGTCAAGGTTGGCTTGACCTGATATTAATCGACTCGCTTGTTCAATCTAATGAACTTTCACACATAAAACAATGGGGCACGTTAGCATTATAAAAATAGGGGACCAAAAGATTTTCTTCAAAAGCTAAACATTTCCCAAACATTTTAATTTATAACAAGAGCCAAGACCTTGACAACCTAAAAATTAATTCGAGTCTTGAATTTTCTCCTCCAAATATAGAAATTTCCAAGCCACCTTTCTCATCGTTTTCACCTGAAGTTCAATTTTATAAATACAGTAAAAACTTGACAGTCGAGGATATAAAACAAAATAATTATACCTAATTAATCTGCTTTTGACTCAATTTTTAGATACAGGATTCATTAACTCTATAATGAAAACTGTTTTTAGCGAAACTAAAATATTAGGTCTAGTAATTTTACTGCAAACAAAGATAAGTGGTTAAAAACACATCTACCTTTCTGTTAAATGTTATTTAAAAAAGGAAAAAGACAAAAAGAATCCATCTTAATGCTAAAAGAAATAATAAAAAATAAAGTCAAAATTTGCAGCCGACAGACTTTTTAACCAGAATCTGGCAGATCACTGAACTTTATCATATAGTAACTGATTAAAATTCCAATTGGAAATGCTTTATTATGAAAGGCACCTGCAGTAAGTATCCTGTTAGTCTGTCACTTCTGAAATTAAAGTTACAAAAAAATCCTTAAAGCAAAGACATTAAATATCCTTCTCATTAACCACTAATGAGCATTACCATTACCTATATCCAATATCACCTGAGAAGCATCATGGCAACAAGGAGCTCATATTTCGTCCATACCTATACAGGTATTGTTAATCATGTACTCCCAATCAGCCTTCTCATGAGTTGATTATTCAAATACAATTAAGCTGTATGTACTTAGTGCCAAAAGGATATGAGTTATGACAAGTAATCAGCAACTAATTGAAGCAAGAAAGTACATTCTTCCAGGTAGCAGTTTTTCTAATGATTTGAAATACTTCCATTTTAGAGGAAGCACTCAGTGTGCACGGTCTCTGAGCACCTCAAGATCCATCTCAGTTGGATCAGTTGCTTGAATTTCGTAATGGATGCCTTCCAGTTCTCTTCTGAATCTGTCCTTGGAAGTTGCATAAAGCATCTTTGCACGAATGCGAGACACAGAAGGAGACCTTAAAGAAAACCATTGGATTTGAAATTATTGTAAATAACAATGAAATTTGTGATACATTGGCGCCAAAGGAAATAACAGAATATGTCACGTCACATTATTTATTTACTATTACAGAACCAAAAGTCATAAATCTATATGAGAAAGATAAAAATTTATGCACCCATCACTTTGTAAACCAATAGCTAGCATGGAACACATTTCTCACAAATAAACTTTGCATTCAAGTAATTATATTGAAGGCTTTTACACAATCAGGTCCTGAAGTACTCTCCCCTAAGGGATAGACAAATGCTGAAAAAGATAAATTACAACAATGAGACCACACATGCAAAGGAAAAAAGAAAAAAGGAGGTAGCATGTGCATGACCATGAAAAATAGACCTGAAAAAAACACCTTGCACACCGAGTTAGTGAAACGGTATTCTTTGGCCTAATCCTAGAGGACGACTCAAGGATGGTCTAGACTTGACAAGAACATCCGATACTCTGGCTCAAAGACAAAAATTCCATTCTTTCCAAATACTCTAAACAATAACATAACCGCATAACAGAGATGATCTGCCAAATTGGCTACCCCCCCAAACACTCTTTCCTAGTGGACCAGAAGGCTTACTGGCCCAGCCCTAGAAAAAGTTAACCAAACAAAGCCAGAAACAGCTCAAACCTAGAAACTTCCCCCAAAATACAGAAGGACAAAGTACCAAAAGTAGATCCAAAATGGCATGGTTAGTCACCACTTCTTGAAAACTTAAAAAAAAAAAAAAAGTTCATGAGATTTTGAAAAAGATCTGTAAATTCACACTAATCATATTAAACATGAGAGGCAATTTTGGATCGAACAAGAAGACAATGAATGCTCAGAGAAATAAGCATAAATGATTCCAACTGCATCTATAGCCTAGGGGATCTGGCTGATTACTAACATCTAGAACTTGCCATCACTTGCATGCATGAAACTAACACCAAAACATGGAAAGTACTTGCTAAATTCAACACCAACATATTCACTCTAATTTACATTTTCTCATGTGTCCAAGGAGGCATGAAAACTGCATGGCAAAACAAAGAGAGGTAAGGAAGCGCTCACAACAGCTTCAATGAATTCAAATTTTTCCCTGCCCATATAGAAAACTTCAAAAATCAACCTCAAAAACCTATAATAATAAAGAGAAGTTCCAAATCCAATTCCTCCTAACTAGCGATCTCCAGTCAGTTCACAGAAAAGCTATGTCTCTAGAATCGTAGCCGTAAACACTAACATACCAAACAATGAGGCGAACCACATGGCAACAACCCCCCCACTGCCCACCACTCCCTCCCTCCCTCCCTCCCTCCCTCCCCTCCGCTGATTATCTTTGATCTTGGGCATGTAGAATTGTGGCAATAGCTCATATAATTACGAAAGTGAATAAGTTGCTTATCAAATTCTAGCACTTAGATGCAGTGAACTTCTAATTCTGACATTATGTCATAGTTAGATTATTTATAGGGGAAAAATGAGTTGCACCTAGGAAAAAAAAAAAAAAAGAATCACATGCATAAAAGAAAAGAAAGCAGCAACAGATTCAAATAGAAAAAACATGATACTAAGTTTCAGTGACCACTCTTGGTAAAAATGTTAGAGATTAATAACTAAAAATATATGCATGCACCATAAACCTGCATTCATAACATTCCCTGTAAATTTGACAAGCTAAACCACAACTACTACATATAATTCTAAAGAAACAGCATCAACTACAGTTAATAAAGAAACTTACCAAGCAATGAAGAAGATCTTGCTCTTCTGGCAATTCTCTGAAGTGACAAAATCAAAGTCATAGACAGCATATCGGCAATCATTCTCAGGCAAGGAAGCAGTAAAATCATCATAGCTCTCAGCTGGCCCTCCAGTCTTCTCAACCACAACCTCTTTTTTCTTTTCATCAATCTTAAAGATCACATAACGATGAACCTTTTTTCTCTGCAGTTCAATGAATGTGCTTTTGCTGTGATCAGCAACACCCATACCAGACGAAGCATTCCCCTGGGAAAGAAAATTCATTATTAATACATTAACTCGTCAACTTTCTTTTCCCTTTTATGTTTTCCCTGCCCTTGTATAAAATATATTCAAAGAGATTGCAACAAAGTATAAGCCTCTGCTTGCAAATTGCAATACTTTCAATCCACATCTTAGATTAAATGAAATCCTAGCAAACAATTCTACGAACCAACCAAAGTGTGGATATTGGAATTCATACTCCATAGATGCAGTACTATCCATCCAGTGCAATGAACAGATCAATTGCTAGGGAATTGCAAAATCCTAATTTATAATTCAATCACATATCCAAAGGATAATAGCAAATATAGATTCTCTTCCATTAAATAACCATGCAAGTACTAAAATAAAAACAATTAATTTAATTAAACACAAACCAATTCAACATGAGTAAATAGATCTCAAATTACTCGACAAAATAATCCATCATTCCAAAAAAAAAAACTTAACAAAAGTATACTGAGAGAGAGAGAAGCTTACTCCTCTGAAAGCCATATCCGCTAACGCTAAAGAGAACAATGCAGAGAGATTTTTCAGAGGAAAATAAACAGTAGAAAAAAAAATAATAAAATCAGATTCTCTCTGCTTTGAAAGAAGAAAGAAAAAGGAGGAAGATGATGTATGGAGTAGGAAAAGAGGCGCGTCGAGTCGTATTATCTGGTGGGTCATAGGACAGAGAAAGTTACTGTGGTTCTTCCTTTAGATTGATATTAGCCAGAATCGTTGCTGCTGATATGCCAAAGAATCATCAAACCGTACACGTGTTTGACTGAGATTAAATAGTACTCTTTGTTGAAATTTTATTTGATAATAATACTAAGAATATATTTAAAAAAAAAAATCTTATAGAGTTGGATCATATTTTTAATTTTGTTAAAAATTATAAAATAGCTTAATTTGTTTGATAAAAATTATTGAATAAATCGGATTATATTTTTCACATTTCAAATTAAATTACATAGCAATTGAGAGATGAATATCTACAACGTTGTAAATTTAAACTACTAAATATCCAACCAGTTCATCAATATAATTATGTAGGTGTTTTGAGAATTTAAAAGTATTTTTTATTGTAGCAGCATTGAATTTTTAATTTAAAATAAAATAAAATATTTAACATTTAATTTTAAATTAATTTTTTCTCTTTCAAATTAAATTTTTAAATAATTAAAAATAATTTATACAAATTTTAATTAATTAATTCTATTTTTACAAAATCTCTATCCATTGTACTTCTAACATCCTATATGATGCATCGTAGTGATAATGGGACGAAAATTTTTTGTTATTCGTAGAGATTTACTTTAAATGAAATGGAAATTTTTTTTATTTTCTCTCTTCTTGATATGGAAATAAAGGATATTGTTTTTCCTATTAGTGAGAAAAAAAAATATACTGTCCATATCGCAGAGATCAATCATCCTCATTTTTATGGCGATTTGATATTATAATTATATAATTATTTTTATTATAAAATTATATTACTTAATTATTTATATATATATATATATATATATATATTAAAATTTTTAATTTTTATCACTCAAAACTATATATTAATAATATTTTTTTTAACATATGCAAATTATATATTTAAATTTATAGTTAATTCATATAATAAATTTTTAAATACATAAATATTTATGAGATTCTTAAAAAATTTTAAAATTTTTTATATTTATTATATTTAATTTATTTAAATACTTTCATATTTTTATATATACTAAATTTTAATATTTTAATATTGTAAAATATTTTTAATAATTAGGCATATTTATATTTTAATTATATTTGATAAATATTTTATACCTCTAAATTTTATTAAAATTTTTTAAATAAATTTATTATTATTATTTATGAATTTTATAAATATATATAAATTTAATAATATAAAATTTAAGTGAGAAATAAAAATTAAAAAAAAAATAGAGATGAAAAATTAAATTATCTCATTTATAAAATGGAATGAAATGATTTTTCCGTTTTCACTTTCACTTTCTCCTATTGCGATCCCCGCATCTAACCAAACTCTAAATGCTAAACTATAAATGTCAATTACTTATTAATATTTTATAATAAAGATGTTATTTAGGATCTAACATCAACTCAATAAATTCATAGAAAAAATAATTTTAATTAATATAAATCATTATTATCATAATTTAATAAATTTATGTTATTTTATTAATTAATTATAATAATAATATTATAAATTGTGAAAATAGTAATTTTTATATAAAAAAAATTGGGCTCAATTCACAACTGCGCCAACCCAATCGTAAAGTCTATAATAATTGCGTGACAAGTTGCACCGTACAAGATACCACGTTATCTTATTGTGGCTGGACAGTGGACACGTGCCAAAGCATATTTCTCCTTTATCTCCTTTATTTATTTTTGTTTCTGCCGATCAGAGCCTTACGTGGGCCTCGTCACTCTTATGTGTTACTGCTATGGTGAAGTGAAATTTCAATTTCCCGTGTCTAAAAAGAATTTTTTTTTTTAACATATAAATTAATTCAGTTTTAAACAGTTTGGGAATTGCACATCTTTCTCAGAATTTCAAATTCCCGCCCCAATATGGAGTCTGAAGCTAACCATTCCTAAAACCCCTATATTTTACCGTTTTCTAAATTCTCTAGAAATTTCAATTTTTCGGATACCAAAGGAATTTATTTTCCTTAAATTCTTTGATTCTGTTGTTTGGCGCCGGAAAAACTCTCTCTTAAGGGCAAAATAGCTCCTCTAATCCAGCGGCTATACTCGCTTCTCTCATGGGCAAGAGAGAGAAGCTTCGAGAAGAGCTCCGTAACATTGAGAAACAGGTAATTTAATAACTTTTTTCGGTGTTTGGTTTCTAAGAAGTTGAAGGAAAACAATTTAATTCCATTTTATTGAGATTGAGATTGTGCATTTTTATAATGTAGGTGTATGAGTTGGAAACAAACTATTTAAAAGATTCAAGCCAGTTTGGACATGTGCTCAAAGGTTTCGAAGGGTTTCTATATTCGTCAAAAAGCGCTACTAAGTAAGTTTCTTTTCGAATTCTTGCTGTTTCCTACCATATTCATTTCTTGATCTGTGGATTCGTTTTTCTATAATGAATATTTTCACTTAGCACAATGCCTAATATAGGAAGTTACATTTTATTTAATAATTTGAATTTTTCATTTCCTCACTGATAAATAGAGATTTTAGGTGATAGCAGCTGAATTAAGAGAATCTCGAATTGTGTAGGATGTTTTATGCATTGTTACTACTGCTGGTGAAAAACTCTTGAACTTATCAAAATTTTGATTATTTTTGTTGAAAATCTAGGAATAATACAAATAATTGCACCGCCATAATCCAAATTCTGAGATTTAATGCGTGGTTTCTGTTATAGTTCCTAGCAGACAAATGTGTAACTTAGACTTTCAATAGCAAAAGTATTATTCCCTCCCTTGCCCCCTTTCTCTCTCCATGGTGGATGGATATATCTATTTACAAATCTCAACTGGTTTGCTGAGATGGAAACTAGCACAAATAAAGCAACATTACAACATTCTCATATCTGAGTTTCTACTACCATTGGTTTCCCTGGATTTTTGTATCCAAATTCTCTTGAAATTGATCTTGCGGTTTAAAAAGATCCAGGAAATTTCAGCCGGAAGATAGACTTTTCTCATTGTCATCAGTGACCTCACCAGCAGTACGTGTTAAAGTTCCACCTCATCAGCAATAGCTTCCTTTTAGATTTTTTCATCAGTTTCCTTTGTTCATTGGCTCCATAGTGGCATAATTTGACAATTTAAATTTTAGTTATTGGGTGTTAGAAACTCCTGATCAGAGCACTGGCCTATGATTTGTGCGTACATAACCTTGCAGCATATGCTTTTATAAGTGAATTTTGACTGTTTGATGCTTCCCGGATTCAGGGACTGTTTTTAATCTAATTCCTTACCTTGACAACTTCATCTTTTTCTTGTTTGAGATCCAGGTTTGATGTTTAATGACGGCAAGTTTTATATCAAGTAATTTCTTATGCCTAGAGTTCTCTAGGATTTTGTGTTTATTAACTTTTAGCTGAATTTAGTTTTTAGTTTAGGGAATTTTCATATTTAGGAGTAATGATTCTATTGGGATGAGGAAATGTGAGTACTATGATTTGAGTTCGAAGGCATATGTGCCTATTGAATTTGGGCTCCTTACCTCTTTCCCCCTTTCCTGTTGCTGTTTATGCACTCTTCATCTCAATTCTTTGTTGCACTATTAATTAGCAATATCTAATTTGTTTTGAAAATTAATCAACCAACCTACTACATAAACTTAATTGTTCTCTATAAAATATCACCACAAATTCCTTATTCTACTGCTATAGCACATCAGGGGACTGTTTACAGCACTCAAGCAGCTTCATAATTTCTTTCTTTTCATATTTTCTGACGCCATATTTTATTCCTTTGCTTATCCAGTGTAAATGATAAATATATAGCGTTTGCCGCAAAAATAAGCTCAAGTGACTTGGAACACTGAGATTGAATGCAGTCATGCCGAGCTCTTCTATGGTAGACCCATTGGGTGACTATGGTCCTTGGATTCAGGCATTGCGACCAAGACGGCGGTCAAAGAAAAGTCAAACAACCAATCAAGAATCTGCTAAAAATAAGGAGGGAGTTGTGTTTGTTCAACCTGATCATATTTCGGATCCCAAGGACAAGGCCGAAATTCCTGATGGATCATAATTTGGAATCTTGATGGATATGGATAATATTGAAGATTCAAACTTGCCGAATATATCAGCAAGTGTTGAGGAGGAAAATTGGTCGGAATCTGGGGCTAAATCTTAGGAACCTGAGACTAATATTAGGAAAATATTTACTTATATTGAGTGTAGAAATTTTTATTATACGCTCTTTTATTAATAGGACTTCCTTAATATTCACATTTTTCAGGCTACAAACTCGGGTCTTTCAAAGAAGGGGACTGTTGGTAGAGGAGAGTCAATTTCTAAAACTCCAGCCCAATCCAAGCCATTGAAAGCCTAGACTAGATCTCTAGCAATTGTTGGGCCTCTTCATCATTCCAATGGAATCACAAAACAAACCCATGAAGAATCTCAAACTTTAGCTATCACGAAGAAACCTAAAAGGCCTAACCTTGATAAGCCCAATCTGAAAACATACATGCATGTTACGGGTTGTTATGATTTTAATCCTCAGACATGGGCCCAGCTAAAGACAAATGATGGGGAGTCCAGTAATGAGTCTACAATGCAGCTCCGAAAAGACTTTTCCCTGTTTCGGGCCATGAAATAGATCCAGGTCCCAATTCCTCTGAGACACCGACACAACCTCAAACAAATGCTTCTCCTAAAAAATTTAATATAATAAATAAGATAAAAATATTAGATTAGGATTAGAAATATTTAAGTTATTTATACAATAATAAAAACTAAAAAAGTAAGCTCTATAAAGGAGATTTCTAAATAATTTCTAATACAATAGAATTAAAAAATCTAAATAATTTCTAATACAAATAGAATTAAAAAATTATTATTTTATTATCTTTTGTATCCTAATCAAAGAAAAACCTAAACAATTTTAATAGAAAAATAATTATTTATTTTTTTTAACATTAAGGAGGGATAATCGATTTAGGAACAATTGCACGGAAAAATATACACTTACCATTAAACTATATTAAGGTGTGCAAAAATAATTAAAAAATTATTATTTTATTATATTTTGTAATTCTAATCAAAGAAAATATAAATCCTAATAGAAATAGAAATTATAATTCTTATCACTATAAATACATATTAATAAGGCAATAATTTTCCTCGTATTCATATTCATTTCACATATCAGTTTTTTATATTTGTTCAAAATATCAATATCTCATATTTAATATGGTACCTTTTTATTATTTTTAATGATTTATTATTACATTTACAAATAATATATTAAATTTATGTGCATTTTAATGATATTTATTTTTTTTAATATTTTTAATTTTAATATGTAAGATAAAAAAGATATTTTTATTCTTAAATTTGGTTAATATAGTCTTTAATTAAAATTAAAATTTTATTATTTTTTAATATTATAACTCATGTCTCTCATATTCATTCAAATTAAAGATGAACCACTCATATGTTTATTTATTCGTTCAAAGATATAATATTTTTTATGATTTTTTTTAATTAATTTTAGTTTAATTTGTTTATTTTTACATATTAATAGCTTAACTTATATTATATATTTATTCATATAAATTAATTTTTCAAGCAATATTTTTTTAAACAAGTTGTGTGCGTTTAATATTATTATTATTATTATTAATATCTCTTATATTGATGTTTTAAATTTTTTATTTTTAATACATATAATATAATATAAATATAGATAAAAGGTATCTTAATAGATAATGGTCAGAATTATATTTTAATATATTTGTATACATTAAGGGCATGGATTTATGGCTTTAGTTCCTTTTCTCTATATATGTTTAATATCTCTATATATATTTCTAGTTTCATCAATGATTTTTAGATTTTACAAAGGATAGAGTTAGAGTCTATTAAGGTGGAAGATAATTAAGGTTAAGAATTTTAATTATAAATTAAAATTTTAAGTAGATTATTGTTTATTATTTTCATGTTGATTTTATATTATTTTTTAGGTAATTATTTTGTTTACTCAATAATTAATTTTATTGTATATTTATATATTAATAAAATAATTATTATACATAAAATATTATACATTATGAAATCATATAACTACATACAAGAAATACTAATAGATATATAAATATAAATTAGATTAATTAAGTTAGAGATTTAGGATTTTATAGTACCAAAAGGCTAGTAAAATAACAGCCAAATTAGACTTGATTAAAAAATTAATTACTACTTTGAGCAACCAAGTTAATTGTCTAATTAGACTTAGGTTAAGAATTAGATTGAGTCAATTATAACCATTATAGGAGACCTTCATTCACGACCATGTGAATTAGTGGATAGAGATAGAATGCAAATTGAAAAGTATTCTCGTGATCTCATCTTATCTTTATGAGGTGATAGTGAGAGAAATTAGTTTAACTGGTCTCACTAGATTTTTCCTGCCCATTGTTATGGACATTGAAAGTTATTTTAATAACAATACTCAGTATTTAAAATTAAAATTATTAATATTAAATAATTGAAATTTTTTTAAAATAAGAAAATGAATATTTGAATTTAATTTAGGCAAAAAATTTAAATTTAAAATGTTTGATCATATAATATCACTATTAAAATAAAAAATATATATATTCTACCATTGAAACATCACCTATAAATTTAATTTGAAATTGAAAAATGAGACATTTTAGTGAATCAATTTCAATTTGCCTCTTCAACTTAATAAATTCAAACTCTTTGCATTTGCATTTGTTGATTGAAAGCCGATTGATACGTCCGATCTACCATTGAAATTTTTAATTTTATATCATTGAAAATAACAGTTATGTACGTAAGTGTGTGGATAGATGTATATTAAAAATAAAGAAAGATTTGAATGATAAGCATTTTTCATTGGAAAGTGTAAAAAGAACATGCTTTAAAAAAAATGACGCAAGAATCCGCATGAAAAAAGCCAAGGTGACCTTTCTATGTTGAAATATTAGTTTAAGAAAATCTTGTATATATTCTTAACTAATATTTCAACATATAAATATATATAATTATATAATTATTCTAGCGAATGTCTTAAAAATATTCATTAAAAATAATTATTTTAAATAAAATATAATTATAAAATAATTATTTATATAAATATAAATAAATTAATATAAAAATAAATTAAATGAGAAAAATATGTAAATTTTAATGTGATTATATTTCATTATAATCAATAATATCTCAAAAAAAAGGTGAAAATTTTAATTTTTTATTCATTTAATTTATTTTTAAATTTATTTATTTAATATTATTTTTAAATTTTTATTTTTTAATGAGCGTTTTAAGAGTACTCATTAGAAATATATATATATATATATATATATATATATATACTTCTAAAATTAAGATTTTTTCTCACAATTTTTACCACCATTAATTTAAGAATTTTAAAAATGAATTTTGTACTTACTGAAACTCATGGAAAATGTTATTTCCATGACTACTATGCGTTATTCCATGTTGCATAGTTGTCTGCATTGTGGCCCCAAAACTAAGAAGCCGCCTTAACAAATGTGGAAATAGGTTCCTTTTCCTTTATTTTATGACTTCACATGTTAATTAAAAGTTACAGCTTTTATTGAATGTGTTTGAACTTTCAATCTTGGTACCTTGCTAGTTTCTAGTTAGAAATTGATGAGCTAAGGCTAAAAAATCAGAATTAACTGTGTACTGATTTATGTGCTCTTGTCTTTCAGATTTTCACTTATAAATAGACATATTTTTTTAGGTATTTGGCTGAAAATAAAATTTTAAAAAAAATTAGAAAACACTTTTTTATAAAAGAATATTAGGTTTATTTTTTTTAATTTTTAAATTTTAAAATGATATTTCATTTTTATATTTAAATACTCAAAAAATTTAAACATCCTTTGAATAGGTAGTTTTATACATCAGTTTCTTAGCTATTTGTTAATGGTTCATGCATTCCATGCACGTCTGAATCTGATGGAGCTTGCCTAGACTATGGCCTCAGTGCTGGCTGAGACCATTGATGAATATGTTTATCATGCTAGAGAGTAAAGAACTCAAATCATTATTTTCAGGGAGTTATAAAAATTATGATAAAACAACTTTTATTTTTATGAAGCACTACAATTAATGTTTATGCGAAAATTATTTTTCTATCCTCTTTTGTGAATTCCTTGCTCATATATGTACAGAAACAACATAGAACTTCAGGGCTAAATTATTCAACTAGACACATTGTGCCAGCAGTAATAAAAATTTGTCACCAAATTAATTTATATACCTAATTTCAAGGGATTATTATAAATAAAAATATTATACATTACGAAATTATATATATAATCATGTATTCGGAATTTATCTAATTTATATACAATGCACATGCAAAAAAATATTAGTAGATATATAAATATAGATTAGATTGGTTAAGTTAGAGATTTACAATTTTGTAGTACCAAATACTAGTTAAATAACCGCTAAATTAGAATTGGTTAAAAAATTAATTATTACTTTGAGTAACCAAGTTAATTGTCTGAGTTAGCACCCATGATTGTATCGTTATTTAGTGTCTAATAACATTCATGTGTTGAGCATGAATTGGGAAGTTTCACAGCAGCATATCTCCTAGAAAGCAAACCATTCTTGAACATCTCCATTCTCCATTCAAAACCATGTGAAACTAGTGGATAGAGATTGAATTCAAACTGAAAAGTATTCTCATAGGCTGATGTTTAATATGGTAATCGGAATAATTTATTTAAAAAAAAATTATAGGAAATGAAAGAATCATGGGCTGATAGAGAGGGTGAAGCTAAAAATAAGGAGTCTAACTACTTGTCAGTTGTTATAAATCCAAGAAGCCTCCAACTAAAAAAGGGACAATAAAAAATCAACCAATGAATCCACAATTAATTATCAGACTATCAAACAAACAATAAACTATCTCAATCTCTAAGCTTTTGATTCAATTCCTATCAATTTCTCAAGCTTTCAAAACTTTTTATTATTTATTTTATCAAATTTTACATTTCTCATTTATCATTAATGTATTCACATTTACATTAATACAAAATCAATTTTATTATTCCAAATCTTTTGATTATTTTCTGATAATTAGAGAACTTGCGTTTAGTTTATCCAATAATCTTGAGAGATATAAGGTCTTTTAATTTCTTTTCACAATTATTTATTAGAAGTTAGATCTCTGACGCTCAATTTTATTTAAGCTGAAAATACCACCTTTATGTATATCCCAAGAAAACAAAAACAATTAACCCAAATATATATATATTCTTGATACACAGGCCAATACTTCCCTTGCACATCATTCATCAATAATTGAAGCAACTCGCAACCTGCAAAGCCATGTGGGCAAGCTTATCAGCAGCCATAATTAAAATAATTAATTAAATATTTGACTAATTAATTTGTCATAGAATAAAAATTAAGGTTAATTATTAATTGATTTTCTTATTATGTTTACATCTTCTGAAAAGAATATTTCTTATTAATTAATTTTCATAATAATTTTAGCCCCATAAAAATATTTATGATTTTGCTATGAAACCGAAACCAAAAGCGTTTATATAGTTTTGAAAGTATTAATTTTAAAAGTCAGTTATTGAAGTTAAAAAGTTCAATTATATATAAGTTCATTTAACATCTTGTATTTAGTTTATATGAGATTTATTATTTTAATATTTTATTTCAAATGACAATTGAATCAAGATAATTTTAATTATGTTCAATTGACACTTATAAATTTATAAAGTGACAATTAGGTCAAGATAATTTTAACAAAATTCAGTTGACACTTGTAAATTTATGATGAAAATTGAATTAATATAATTGAAAACTTGACAAGAGTGAAAAAATAACTGAAGAAATTCACCACGGGATGAAATTAAAAGTCCACTCAGACGAAAAAACAAATTTGAAAACTCATCAATAAGTGAAATATAACTGAAAAAAATCTACTATGGGACAAATTAAAATTTCAATATAAGAGTATGAATTATTTTTTCATCTTGGTATCATGTTAGAAATATTAAAAGTTTATATAATTTTAAAAGTGCTAACATCAAAAATTAATTATTAATATTAGAAAACTTAATTATGTATAAGTTTATTTAATTTTTTATATTTAATTTATGTGAAATTTATTATCTTAACAATATCATGAAAATGTAGTATCCATATGAAATTTTTAAAGATTGTAACACAATGCATTTTCAATTCCTAATTGATTAATGAGATTAATTTCCCAATTATTTATAAGTCCAAATTTATCACGTGAAGTTCCTTTTACATGTCAAGTTGTATACAAACAAAATTAGTCATTCTTGGTTGCTTTTTTAAATAATATACCTCTATTTTTATTTGTTTAAAAATATAAAATAAACCTAAAACCACAAAGCTACAAATTATATATATATAATTTGTGAGAAATTATTTCTACTAAACATGACTAAAGCCCATTAAAGAACGACATTGAACCTTCATGTAGTACTCTTACCAAAAATTGATGTGGACATGCCATGCAAATAAAGCTTTTGTCGCCTTATTTCACTTTTTTATTATTATTATATTTTTAATATTTAAAAATATCATTATTATTAAACCTAATAATTCGATGACGGATTATTTTTCTTATAATATAAAATATGAGAACTTCAAATAAAATTTCCATCTATATAGTATAGGAAAAATTATATTATTAATATCTGAATAATTTTTTATTTGATGAGTTTTAAATTTTTAAAAATAATTTTATATAAATATTTTTAATTATTTTTTGATTATCAAAATGTTGATTTGCAACTTTTATCTCTTTTGATATGTAACACTCTAACTCCATTTAAAATTTTATTTTAATATTCAACAATCTAAAAAAAAATTATTTTTCTTTTTTTCTTTTAGAGATTTTAGAGTTGTATATTTTGATGATCGAAAAATGACTAAAAACACTTATATAATATTATTTATAAAAATTAAAAAATTCTTCAAATTAAAAAACTTATTAAAATGCTAATATAATAGATTTTAAAAAATTCATACATGAATGATATAACTTTTCCTATAATATAAAATAACTACCTGCCTAAAGAGACTTTTATTGTAGTATCCAAACCCATCTTTATTAAATTAATTAGGGGATAATAAAAAAAACATTCATCTTTATTAAATTAATGAGGGGATAATAAAAAAAAAACATAAAATAGCTTTCATAAGATAAGGCTAAATAGGAAACAAAGCATCTTCCGGTAAAAGCAGCCATGTAAACAGTAAACAAAATTAATTAAGCTAGCAAGCCAATTAATGATGGTTTATTTCTTCCTATTAATTTTTTATAAGAAAAAGACAAGCCTGCGATTGAAGATTGTGCCAGAGTGGGAGCAAGTGATCAATTCAGGTATTCTGTCTTGCCTAGTATTCCATCTCTTATCTTCTATAATTTTAAGTGTTGTATTTAATTTTTTTTTAAATATTTTAATAATTAATAATTTTTTATTAATAATATGATATATAAAAAAAGTAAATGAGACATAAAATAAAATATTAAATAAGACAAAGAATCTGAATTTACACCTGATTTGGTACTCATCTATATAATTACTACTAAAAATAATAATGAATTACACTAATTAGTTTACTTCAGCTTGTATTTCTTCTTCTCTTCTCTTTTTTTTTTTTCTCGATATTTTATTATTTTTTCATTTAATTAAAATTAAAATATTTAAAAATATATATAAATATTTTTTATGAAATATATAATTTTTATATATTTTGATTTAAAATTAAAATAAATAAAATTATTTTTTATTTAATTAAAATAATTATTTTTCATTTAATTATTTAATTTATTTTTTTATATTTAATTAAAATTATTATTTTTATATTTAATTAAAACTAAAATAATTTATATATTTTTTTTCTCATTTTTGATACATATGCAATGTCTTTTTGATCATTTTATTAAAATTTAATAAAAAATAAAAAAAAATGGACAAAATATATTAAAATTTAACAAAAAATAAAAGTAAATAGACGGAATGATAGATTTCATTGACAAAATTAAAGTACATAGATTAACTAGTTGGTTTCTAAAAAAAAAAAAGAATGATTTAATTAATTAGGTTAAATCTTATAAAATAATAGTAATTTGCTTACTGTTTTTTGTCTATATGGAATCTAGGGACATATTCAATTTTAGGTTTAAATAACATTAGATGTATATTTGAACAGTCAAAAGCGAAATGCTCTCCATACTAAAAATGGAGGTCATATTTGAAATTTATCCCCAAATAATTTATAAATAAGTAAATATATTTGCTATATATGTATAATTTTTTAAATAGCCACTATGGTTTAGTGTAAATTAAATTAATTTTCAATTGTGCTTGAATGGAAGATAAATTAGTATATATAGGTGTCTCAGCACTTAATTAAAAAAATATAAAAATAAGTACAAATTAAAGATCCAAGTCTTATTTTATGAATCAATCAATGAAAATACAGATAATTAATACAAGATTTTGTTGTTCCTAACTTTCAAGAAATACATATAAAAATTCATTGCAGATTGTAGATATAAAGTAAAATTGTATCATGCATGTTTTAAATTGATAATTAAATCAAATATTATCAGTGAAATCAATCTAATTTAAACATAAAATAAATCTAAAAGTTAAATTTGTGACATCTCATGACCTCATTTTTTTATCTTATCTATATGATCACTATATCAAAATCTCTTGACATAATAGTATATCATTGTATAAGCATCAAATATATTGTTTATAAAAATATATAACAAGAACACAACTCTCTCAATATATATGTATTTATACAGAGAAAGAGAAAAATATTGGATTTAATTAATGAATAATATTATTGTGTTTTAGGATTTAATTATCTGACAATAAAATTTAGTCTTAATAAATATATAAATTAATTCAAAAAATTCTTAATCATTAATAAAAAATTGTGAATGTGTTATAAATATATAAAGTTTGTGGGTTAAATCTCATATTAATTAATTATAAAAAATATAAATAATTTATAATAAAAAAGATAATCTACTCAAAATAATTTAAACTATTTTGTATTATAAAATCTAATTTGTTATAAGCCGTTATCTTTACCTTGGTTTCATATAATCTCTATTTATTCAATAATAATTTATAATTAATAATTTGTACAAAAATATTTTCTTTAATTAATATGCTTAAATTTATGAAAGAAAGTTTTAAAAATAAAAAATTGTTTAGTTTTTACTTTATTTTTTTTTTTTGTTAAATTCAATCTACCATATAAATATGTACTAAATTAATAAAATATTTTTAAATATATAATATAAATTTTGTTTTCAAATTAAGATTAGATTAACTTGAATTATATTGACATGACATGGTCTAAAGTTATCAAAGACTATGCACTGAAAGACATAGGAGAATTAAAAAAAAAAGATTTTGATATATTAAAAAAATATATATATATATATATATTTTCTGCCTCGAAAAAAAAGAAAGACATAAGAGAATTGAGTTCTGCATCTAATAATATTAAAAAGATTTTTTCTAACAAATGAACTTAAAATATAATAATTTAAATAAATAAATTTAAAAATAAATTATATGAATAAAATATAAAGATTTTAACATATTATTAAAAATGATAATAATTATAACTAAATATAATTTTTTTTTTTTACAAAAACTGCTTTTCAATTATATTTTATGTGAATTAATTTTTTTCTAACTCTTAATTAAATATTTCAAACTGATATTTTAATTTAATAATAAATTAAAATTATTTAAAAAGTGAAAGTCATGATTCCAACACTGAAAACAATTGTTTAGAATTATCTGTTGAAAGCGAATCTATGACTTTAATAGATCATATTTCTTCAAAAAATAAAAAAAAATTGCCAGGGTATAATTGATTCAAGCAGCCATGTGGCATGTTGGAAAATTATTATTATATAATTATTATTACAGCCACATAAAAAATTCCTTCGAAAATCGACATGTAGTACTATGATTACTGAAATAAACTTTCAAAGGAGCACATGCATGTGCTTGCTGTTTGAAAGGTTAAAATAATTAATTAAATAAAAAGACTTTGATTTCGCGTTCAAATTAGACTTTAATTACTTTAAATATTTATTTTATTTTAAATTTCTAAATTTTCATTTAATAAAATTTTAATTATATATAAAGATTAAAAATGATAATTAGTAAAAATATATACAATTATTTTTTGTAAATTCTCTCGGAAAAATTATGAAATTTTTTGCTTAATATGCATAAGATTAAAGTTAATTAATTTTTTATTATTATTTTCTTTTGCTTATAGTAGTTTATTTTATATTTATTTAATTTAAATTTTTATATTTTTTTATATGTTTGACATATTAAAAAAATGAGAGAAGATGATTAATTCATTATGAGTTTGCTTATGGATTCTTTTTACCACTAAATTAGAGGTTAAAATCTTGATGGAAGATAATTAATTTGCATAACTAGTGATAAAATTTTATATATTTAATTATAAAATATAAATAAAATTATAAATATATAAAAATAATTTATTACATTTTTTTCTCTATTTTAGTAACAATAATAATAATAATCACATCGAATTTAATAAAAAAATTATTTTAATTACTTTACAAATACAAGAAATCTACATCTTATTCCAACCAAAATATTAAACACTGACAAATAAAATAGATCCTTTTTTTTCCCTAATACGAGGTCTTAAAATTTTACTTCTATTGAATTTTTTATTTTTTTTACGTATAAAATTCTAATAAATATTAAATACTTATTTTATTTGCAATATACATAATATTTTATTTATTATATGACGCGAGTCAATTTATAACATCTCTACACTTGATATCTTTGACTCTTCAGGATTTATTCAACCAGCACAACAAGTCAACAAATGTGAACTTCCCAGATTTATCGTCATCGCCAATTGTCATGTGCTTTTTTTTATATTTAATTAAGCCAATCTCGACTAACATGTTTTATTTAGGGTTTTTTTTATAAAATAATCAAATATGCTAAATTTTTTTAATTAAAAATATAATAATTTTCCCTAATGTCTGATTATATTAATATTTTTTTTATCTAATTTTATTGTTAATCAATTCTAAATTGATCAATAATAATATTAAAAAATAAAAATATCATTACTCTTTATTTTTAATTAATTACATTATATTTTTTATTTTAAAAAATATTTTTTTTAGGGTTAAAAAATTTATTTTCATATTTTTTGATAAATTTAAAAATAAAAAATAAACAAAATTTTTTTTTATTTGTTATTTTTTATCTTAAAAAAATAATTTAAGAATAAATTAAATAATTTCTTTTTAAATTTTTCAATACAAATAAATAATTTATTTTCATATTTTTTACAAATTTGAAAATAAAAAGTAAAAATATTTTTTAAAAAATATTTTTTATTTTTTATTTTAAAAAATAATTTGAGAAGAAATTAAATTATTTCTTCTTAAATTTTTTAATACAAATAAATAATTTATTTTCATATTTTTTATAAATTTGAAAATAAAAAGTAAAAATATTTTTTTAAAAATATTTTTTATTTTTTAAAAATAAAATAAAAAATATTTTTATTTATTTTATTTTCAAATTTGTCAAAAAATATGAAATAAATTTTTTAATTCTAAAAAATATTGTTTAAAGTAAAATATAATGTAGTTAATTAAAAATAAAGAGAAATGATATTTTTATTTTTTTACTATTTTTATTGACCATTTTATAATTGACTAGTGGTAAAATTAGACGGAAAGATTTAATAATATATTGTGATATTAGTCAGAAAAAAGTTAGTATATTTTTTTAAAATTTTTTATTTTTACCTCTTTATTTTTAAAATTTTTACAATTAAATTTTTATATTTATATAAAATCCTATGAAAAAATAATGTTGTAAATTTTTACTATCTCACTTCAAATCCTGATCCGCCATTGTGTTTATATATATAAAAGTAAAAATTATAATACAGAAGTTCATGGATTGTGATAGTTTCAAAGTTAGTGATTAGTGTTTGGTTTGATCATTCTAATCAAAATTTAATTAATCAAAATATAAAAAAGAAGAAAATTATCATTTTATTAAACTTAATTCCATATGTTTAATTAATTATCTCAATATATTAATTGTAATTTTAATAAAATACAATAATTTTTATATATTTACTTTCAAATACATATTTTAAAAGTAAATACTCAAATCTTATTCATATTAAATTTCCTTCTCTAATACTTTAAAACGCATATATCTTCAATCACATTAATTTTTTATCTCTGTAAAAAAATAAAAAAAAATAACAAAAATAGGGAAAGTATATATGTATAAACAGCAATTAATTAAAGTTATATGTTACAAAAGTTAGAGTGAAAAACTAAAATTTAATGAGAACATGAGATAAAAAAAAAAAAAAAAAAATCATACATAGATAACCATCGTAACTATCAAGTCAATTTATAGATGTAGTTTCATGGGTATAAAATTATTAAGAATTTCTCTGTAATAATTTTTTTTTTTTTTTTTTATTTCAGATCTTTATAATTATGTACCTGTATTTATCTTTAATGAAATTTACTTTTTATTTTAAAAAAAAATTATAGGGGAAGTGGTATTTATTATTTAATATCTTTTTTTTAATAAAATTAATTTCGATTGAATTTCAAACTCAAAATTTAATAGTTTTAAAAACGACTATAATATTATTGAATAAAAAACTGATTGATTTTTTTTAAAAATTATTTTCATAGTGGAAACACAAAATTAATTATCTATTCAATTTAAATCTTCTTTTTAGAGAAATAATCTTTTATAAGTCAGCATCATTACTTTTTTTTTTGCTCAAGCATTCACATTATATTTAAAAGAATATAATATTGAATCGAATCAACATTAATTTAGATCCTAATCTAATTCAAACTGGTCAAAACTAAATTAGATCAAACAATCTATTAAGCCAATAAGTGAAGGGTCAGGTCCTGATCAGATCAAGGTCGACTCAGATGCCTAATGTTTCAATTACTATAGTATAACCAATGATAAAAGAAAAAGAAAAGACCAAGACTAAATATCTCTTTGTATACATATATTATGGATCTAATCACTACCACTTGCAAATTAATTTTGATGATTTGAGCTGTATGTCCAATCACTACCATTTGATTTTAATGATTTAATCCTTAGAAAAATCAAATCACGTGTGCTCTGCTAAGTACCCACTTGTCAGTTCCCCTGAGGACCTCCCATTGGCGACTTACTTCTTTGACCAGATTTGACTCAGTTAAGTCTTTCATTTTAGTACTATTTTACATTTTTTAAGATATATATTAAGAAAGGTATTAAAATCTAAATTTAATTCTCATAAATGTGAAATAATTCAGTTGAATTTCATATATATTTAATGATATAAAATATATTTGATAATTTTTTAAAATATGCATAAAATAAATATGCAAATATATAATTAAATAATAACCATCTTTTTTTATTTTTAAATTGACAAAAAAAAAAATCTTACACCCATTTGTAAATACAATACAACCACTCTTTTAATTTTCACTTTAAAAATTATGAATGTATGAGAAACAAAAATGTTATATTGAATGAACTCTTATTTATATAATTAATTTGTTGGAAGGCTTAAATTTAGAAAACGTGCTGTACACTTATATTATAATACCAAATTGGGCGGCTTCAAAACATATGTAGCATCATTTGCTTGCGTAAATATATAAATTATTAATTATTTGTTTGATAGCAGTTGCTCGTGTACTTTTACCAGTCTTTATATCATAATTACTTGGCAATTGTGCACTCTAAGCTCTCACTCATTAAATTATTGTGTAGTCTAACCTAATTTAATCTTTATTTTTAGTGTGTGTGTGTGAGAGAGAGAAAGAGAGTACACCTTCGTGGAAATTGCTAATATTGCTAAATTTGAATGTAGCAATTAAGAAAGAAAAAGATGCATTGGTCTTGGACTTTTCTTGAAAGCTGAATAATGAAGAATAATAAGATACATCCAATCTTGGCTCACTTGCGGAGAATATATATAAATAGCCCCATGTAAGGTGGGCTATGCAAATTAGTTTTAAATCAATACTCTTCCAAATTTTGAGAGAATTAGAGAGATAGTACAGTACTGTGTAAAGAAAGATGGGAAGGGCTCCTTGCTGTGAGAAGATGGGATTAAAGAAAGGGCCATGGACTTCTGACGAAGATAGGATTTTGATTTCTCATATACAAAAATTTGGCCATCCCAATTGGCGTCAACTGCCTAAGCAAGCTGGTAATTATTCATCTATTCCATTTCTTGGTTAGTTTACAAGAAAACGAGAGGAACTTCAACTTGAAATCTTATTCAAATTAAAATAAGCCTCCAGTGCAAAAGCGTACACGTATATATATATATTGAAAAACATAAGAAAAACTTGTTCAAAATGAAAGATGCTTCTGTATATTAGTGGACTTATGTTTGCATCTTTTTTTTCTTCTCTGTAGGTTTATTAAGATGTGGGAAGAGTTGCAGACTTCGATGGATAAATTATTTAAGGCCAGACATTAAGAGAGGAAACTTTACTGAGGAAGAAGAAGAAACTATCATCAAGTTGCATGAAATGCTTGGAAATAGGTATGCATATAACATTATTAAAATGGATTCTCAAATTCTGAAAGAAGATTAAATTCAGATTAATTTCTTTACTTATTAATCTTAGTCTTTAAACAAATACTATATAATTACAAAGGTACCGACACTTGAATTTTGAATCTATTTCTAAAACAACCGTTGCTCCATTTTGTGCAGATGGTCAGCAATAGCAGCGAAATTGCCAGGAAGGACAGACAATGAGATAAAGAATGTTTGGCATACCCACTTGAAGAAAAGGCTGAAACAAAAGCAAGACTCCAATCAACAAAAACACGAGCAAAAATGTGATGATCTAATTAGTGTCAATAATAACAAATCACAATCTGATGAGAACTCGAATAATAATGCCATTCCAATCGAAAACCCAATGTCTCCTCAACTCTCTTTTAGCGACATTTCCACTGTAACAGAGACGACTTCGTCATCTTATACAACAGCTACTGCAGAAACAAGCAACATGGATATGGTCAAGAGCGAAAATATGGACTCATCTGAGATCGATTTTCCAGTGATAAACGAAGATTTTTGGTCAGAAGCAGAATTGGTTGAGAATTATAGCATGGGATCAAATGTTGTTGAATTGCCAACATATGAATTCCATGATATTAATGATGATAATATGGATTTCTGGTACGATGTTTTCGTTAAATCTTCAGGTGGCATAGATGAATTATTATAATTTTGGGGGCAAATGAATTTTCCGAATTTGAATTTATCTGACCGTTAACTTAGATCAGAGCATGGAAAATTGGGAATAAAAGGAATTTTGTGATCCGACAGAATTCCAAAAATTTCCAAGAAGTGGGCAAATTTTGTCCAAAAGGAAGAATGTACAATTCATTGACGAAGACAGTAATAAAAACAAGCCTATAGAATTACATATACTATGATTCCATGAGCATGTATAAATTCTACAGTTTTTTGGATGTTTTGAAGGGACACAATAAGAAGAATAAAATCAATTGCCAAATTTACCAAAAAAGAATGGAGATTAAAAGTAGAAGACATGAAATTTTTTGTTGTTGGAGTTGGAACTTTTGTATAGCGAATATATGGAACTGAAGACATAGTTATTTAGATATATAGCTAGGGATCAGGGCAGGCAATATATAAGAAATTGGTAGCCTTGTAATTAATTACTCTTCAATAAAACAGAGATAAATATTTGGTGCACCTTTGTAATATATATCTTTACTATAATTAGATTTATTGTCTTATAACTATATTTAATGCATTAAATTTATATTGTGGTTCATGTTCAAAGAAAAAATAAATCTTGCTTCATATATATATATATATATACTATTTTTATATCTATCGAATGCATTTTATGATATTCTCTGTCTCTTATTGGGATATTTGCTAAGGCTGCTGCTCTTACTTGTCTTCATGCTATTGCTTTTTGGACAGAAACATAAGAAGGGACATTCCCTTATAAATCCTCCTATTGATAATGATATTTTCTGATTAATTTGAATTGACTTTTAGTGAAAGTTGCAGCAAATACAATCTCTAAATTTTCTTTCTTTCTTTCTTTCTTTTTAATAAGCATAATATATAAGAACCTTTTATTAAAAGGAAGGCCAAAACCTGAAGAATTATATCATATATCTCTTCTCATGAGTTACACTACAAATGTTATGTAGACAATCACTATTATTCTCTTGAGAAGAACGTTCAAGAATATAAACACATGTTGCCAAATAACTTTTGTAATGAGCTAGTTAATCAGCACTGTTTGATGAATGTGATATAGAATTTCTTTAAGGCCATATTTGAATTGAGGGGATTTAGATAAGAGATTTCAGAAAATTTATAAATTTTATTAAAATTTATTATTTAATTAGTAAAAAAAAATTAAAATATATAGATTATCCAAAATACATCATTCACCGCAATCTCTCATTTTGAGAATTTTTAAAATTCCACATAAAATGTGAAATTTTAAAAAATCTATCATTTAAATGAATGAATAATTTTATAAATTATATTTTTATTATAAAAATGCCATTAAAATTTTATAAATTTATAAAATAAAAAACGTAAATTTTTTATTCATAAAAGTATGAGAGATACACTTTTAAATTCGTCCGAAGATATCAATTAACGCAGTGAGAATGCACCTTTTAGACTTGTCTAGAAAGAGAATTTTAATGTTAATTACTATATAAACTAACTCAAAAATAACTTACAAAAAAAATTGATATTTATTAACGTAAAAAAGAAAAAAACTGCCCTGTGATTGCAATTGAGATATTTTTTTTTTCCATTTAGGTTTTTGTTTTTTTATGTAGTTTCATGATCAAGACATGTACAATGTACATAGTACATGTGCAAAAACCTATACAATTCACAATTTGTCTAGTCAAATGATTCATGCAGCAGAAAAGTAATTAGTAAGCATTTTCGTTTTTGTTACTCACTTTTTTAATTTAATTGTTAGTGTTATATATTTATATATAATTCATTTTAAAAAAAGTGATATAATTTTAAAATTTAATATTATATTATATATTTTTCTTAAAATAAAGATAATTCTAAATTTTCTTAATTAAATTCTAAATATATATCACTCGATTGAAAATTTAAATTTTATAAAAAATTAATTTAATTTAATTAATTTTCATGTTTAGAAATGTACAATTAATAAAATTCAAATCTTATAACTTTCAAAAAAAGAGTCATTTAAAAGAAATAAAATCATACTAAAATGGGACTATTTTACAAAGACTCAATTCATTTAATAAAATGTACCATTAAAAATCTAAAATATTCTCATTTAAATTAATAAATGTATGATTTTTTCTAAATAATGATAAAATAAAAAGAAATAATTATTTCTTTTACATTTCAATTATTTCAAATAGTATAATTTAAATGAATTTTATCATTTTCAAATTTAATTCAAATACATGAATTGTATTATTAGTTGAATTGAATTTTAAAGTTAATTTGAATAGATAGTCATTTAAAATTATCTAGCATTTGAAATATAACCTCATATGTATTTTTTTTTTTATGATTTTATACTTAAAATTTAAATGCAAATTCACAAAATTTCAAATGATTACCTTTAATAAAATTGTATTGGATTGAATTATTGTACAAAATTTATTCAAAACATGACTTAAATTGTAGATATGTAATTATTTAGTTTACGGTCTAATTAAGCAAGTAGAAGTTGATTAGTAAATGTTGATTGGTGTGAAGAAAAAAGGAGAAGCGAGTGATTTCACCATTTGTTATTAGTCAATATAATCCATGAATTCCTCCAATTCCTCTACATATGATGATAATAAGCTGTTTTTTGACATAAAAGTAAATTTGTTATACTTTTGATAGTATAATAATTATTAATTAATGAGAATTAAATTAAGGATATTATTATTTACATATTTTATATTATTATTATTATTATTATATAATAAATTTATTTTATCTCATTAATTAACTATAATAATAATAATAACATAAGTTATAAAAATAATAATCCCCTTAAATTAAATCCACGAGAGATATTATGTTTTTGCAGACATAATTTCCAAAGAAGTTATTCTTAATTTAATGACGGCCTTGCACCGTTTGATAAAAAGGGCGGCTAATTTGAATAGAAAATTCATCAGGTAATGGACCCGTAATTGGAAAACCCCGCAATACGCGTCTGTGTGTATATATATATTTTGGTAAAAATTTAAAATTAAAAAGATAAGATATAATTTTAATTTTAATATTTAATTTTAAAAATATATTAATTTATAATATTTTTTAAAATATAATTTTAATTTTAATATTATTAAAACTTATAATTTTATTTTCTCTCTTTTAGCTTCCGTCTTTATGTCATTAAAAAGTAATTAGTAAATTATAATTTAATTTTTAAAATTTTATTTAATTAAAAAAATATTTTTTTAAATTAAATATATAAAAAATAAAATTAAATAAAAATTAATTATTTTATTTAAAAATAAATATTACTTTTAATTAATATTATTTTTTTTATTTTTTTCTATATTTTAATTTAAAATTAATATAATTACTTTTTATTTAATAAAAATAATTAATTTTTAAAATTAATTAATTTTCTTATTTTTTATATATTTGATTAAATAAAATTATTTTTTACATATTTAATAAAATAAAATAATTTTATTTTAATATACAAAAATTTTTAGTCAAATATACAAAAAATAAAAAATAAATTAAATAATTAAATACAAAGTAATTATTTTAATTAAATTAAAATAATTTTATTTTTATTCACATATATTCTTAAATATTTTAATTTTAATTAAATGAAAAAGTAAAAAAATATATAAAAAATTACGGTACTTTAGAGACTAAAGTATTTAAATAAAGAAATACAGTTAGTTTTTATATTTTAATTTTATCAATAAATTTAGTCATTTTTTCTATTTTTTTTTTATTAAATTTTAGTAAAATGATTAAAAATGTCTCGTATATATATAAAAAATAAGAGAAAAATATATATTTTTAATTATTTTAATTTTAATTAAATAAAAAATAATTATTTTTAATTAAATATATAAAAATAATTTTCAAAAATATAAAAATAAGAAAATAAATTTAATAATTAAAAAAATAATTTTATTTATTTTAATTTTAGAAAAGTAAATAGTTAAATAAAAATTAATTATTTTAATTAAATAAAAAATAATATTAACTAAAAATAATATTTATTTTAATTTTAATTAATTTTTATTTAGTGATTAATTTATTTTATTTTTTATATTTAATTTAAAAAATTATTTTTTATAATTAAATAAAATTTTAGAGATTAAATTATAATTTATCAATTATTTTTTAATCTATGTATATCTCATAAACGAAAACTAATGGAAAAAGAAGACGAAATTATAAATTTAAATAACATTAACGTTAATATTACATCTCAAAAAATATAAAAAATCAATATACTCCTATAGCTAAATATCAAAATCAAAATTATACATACCTAAAATTTAAAAAATCTCAAATTTTCAATACATTCATAAATACAATTTTAGAACAAAATAAAAAATCAATAAAGAAGTCATAAAACAATTAAAAAACTGGAACTAAAAAAATATAAAAATTTAAAATTCACAAAAAAAAAAACTCTTTAAAATAGCGTGAATAGATGCAGATTTGAAAGATCGGACTAACCGATCTAAACTCTAAATTTTTACCTAAAACTAATAACCAAACTGCACACCTAAACAAAAAATAACGACTGTCGGAGTAAAATCAAAATTACAGTGAAGAGATTACCATTCCGAAACTTTTTCCTTTTCCAATAATAAAAAATTACCAATAAAGATAAAATAACAGTGAAAAGAAACTGAGCTAATTAATGTTTAGTAGAAATATATAAATTTTTGGCCATTCTGGACTCACAAAGAAAAGTGCAGAAAAAAAGAGCAGAGACAGCAATACGTATATATATATTGATACGATAACTAGGGATGAGCACATTAATTCAATTCGGTGATCAGTAAAACTTCATAATTGTCTCGAAAGTAGGAAATTTTAAAATTAGAGATTTAGAATAATTTCACATATAAAATTTTTTTGTATTATCTTATTCTAAAAATTCAGAATAATTTTATTCAAAAATTCATTGATTTCGATATAATTCAGAAATAAAAAAAATAAATTCTTAAATAAAAATTCATCAACCAAAAATTTTTAAAAACAAAATATAATATAAAAATTATAAAATTACAATCCATAAAAAAAATTTAAATATTTAAATATTCATTAGATTTCATAAAAAATTACAAAACTACATGCAATGAATAAAATATTTATATACAATGAATAAAATATTTATATCTTTTCTATTGATCAATCTTCACAAACTTCTTAAAAATATATTTTAAAAATTTCCATTTCTCAAAAAAAAATTTAAATACACATATCTTTATATATATTGTATATTAATATCTTTTACAAATATTTTTTAAATATATTAATATATTTACTTTTTTCTCTTGAATACATATAAAATTATAAAAAAAAATATTATATAAATAGATGTAAAATCTCTCTCTCACACACAAATGTATATATATTCTCGATTATTTTGATATGCTTCAATATTGGAACAATATTATTCAATTCGATTCAGTTATTTATTGAATATGACAATGAGATTCAAAATCTTCCTAAAATATTTTTATCAATATATGTTATTTTAAAAATAATTAAATGGTCAATGAAATTTTCAATTCGATTTAATAAGATATTTTTAAAATTTATGCTCATCCCTGATAACAATATCCAAAAAAAGGTACAAAAAATAATTAAACCAAAAAAAAAATGGGTAAATTTATTTTGTAGTAAGCTTATATTTAATTCAATTCATCCTCGAGTAAGATCAAATAATTAATATATTTTATGGACGATTTGAATATAAATGAATTTTAAAAAAATTTGATCAATTATTATCACTTCTCCTTTTGAATAAGAAATAATTAAGAGGTTTATAAGGTGATTAAAAATATATAAAAAAAAAATTCATTCATCAACTATTTCTCAAAATTTAATAGTAATTTCGCTTGCTATATTAGCAAGGTATATAACTTTATTAAAGTAAAATACAAATTTTAACTTTTTACAGTAATATTTAAAAAAAAATGCAATTCTTTAAATTATACGAATGATCATCTCACAAATAAATTAACGTTTAGAGTGATTAAGGGTTCGTAAATAGTAATGGTGTTTAGGTCAATTCAAGATCCTTGCATATGATTTCAAATCTAGGAATCTTCTTGCTTCTCTTCTTCATATTCTTTTTTTTTTCTTGGTCTCTTCGTCTTAATAGTGTGGCGTCTACTTTCACGTTTAATAACGATATTATTATGATATTTTAACAAATTATATATTATAATGAAGAGACGCCGATGTTTTTTTAAGTTAAATCCAATAACTTAATGAATTTCTCGACAAAGTTGTGAATCTAAAGACACAACATATTAAGAAATTAATTAACTCATTATTTAATCATCACTTGCCTAAGCATCAGTTTCTATAACTATATTTTTGCATTTTTGTGTTTTAATTATATTTGTACGTACTCATTTTTATATACATTTCGAGTCAATGGTATATATATATATATATAAAAGTGAATCTATTAACGGGTGAGTTGCGGCACTTGCGCCTCTTAATTTTAAATTTTTTTAATATAAAGTTATTATTTAATTTTTAAAATTTATAAAAGTAATAAAAATGATTCTTTTATAAAAAAAATTTAATTTTTTAATCTTTAATAAAATATTATTTAATCATATATATATATACATATTTTGACCTTTTAACTTTTAAAATTTTTTTAAAATAAATTACTATTTAATTTTTAAAATTTATTAAAATTAATAAAATAATAATTATTATGTTTCTTCCTAAAAATTTTATGTCATATGAGAGGATGCCCTTACCCAAAAATTATGCATTTGTCCCTTTATATATATAGTCGTCTTTAACTCTCTCTAACTATTAAGCTTGTCCATATGTATTTATCAAGATTTTATTAACTATATAATAATCTCCATCACGTTAAAAAAAAAAAAAAAAAAAAAAAAAGATGTCCATACATTTTTTTTATAATTTCCATACATAAATTCGGTGTATATGAGAGTAGTTTACATTATTTCACATTTAATTGAAATTATTTTCCGTAAATAAAAATGATAATCAGTTAAATGTGAGTATAAAATACATTATTTTCATATAAACTAGGTGCACTGAATAATTTCTTTCTAATATTTTGCGGACGAATTTTACAAATGGCCGACTTCACAATTTAATTTTTTTATTTTTTAAAGTTACGAGCAATGACGATAATCTAGTTGCAGCAAAAGAATAGTTGGGTACTAAACTCTGAAGGTACCAACCTGGTAAGGTTAGGGATTCTTCGGTTAAGCTCAGGTTATCAGAAAGCTGCCATGAACCTATTCTTATAGTTGAAAGTGTAGAGATTAGATTGAAATCCGTCTAACTATGATATATTTATCTATTTATAGGAAGTGGATCACAATTTGTTTCAAAAACCTCGCGCCATAGGAAGAAATGAGGAATAAATTCCACCCTCAAATCTAGCAAGAGTAGAGAAAATCTAGTTAAAAATAAGAGGATGTTTGGGGAAAAAAGAGGGAAAAAAATGGTTTCATTCTCTTTGTTTGACTGGCAGCGAGAAGCACAAATGAGACTAGCAAAACAATAACATGCACATATGCATACCATGCAGTAGATATATCAAAAGGTTTAAGAAATCGAAAGAAAATAGTACATAGTACATATATTGCAAATTACAACAGATTGAAAATCATACTGTCAGAAAAGGCAGCTATTTATCATAAACCTACAAAATTTAAACGGAAGGCCAACTTTGAAACAGACGAATCATACCCATCACATTCGTATCATGATGAAACCATAACAAGTACTACCACATTAAAAACAATGATCCCGAATGCACTTCTTGTTTGGAAAGGCATATTCCATCACCTTGGCTCAGATCTACATTGAACAATAATATCTAAATAGGATATTTAAACCACATTTCTATAATAATCGGTCATTAATTCTTATGTTCTTCTGCTCCCTTGATTTTGTACTTTCATCAAGTCAAAACAGACAAATGCGAGCGCACCTGGGACTTCTATTGCAATTATCCCCTCTTGTACTAACACTCAGGTATGCATAAAGAAATACAAAGCAAAATCAATTACCATCTTGATCATAATTGTGCTCCATACAAATTTATCATTTAAGCAGTTGTAATCTCAATCCATGAAATCATTAAAATTGAAACATCCTCGTACCATACAACGGACACAAGAAATCCAAAATACAGTTTCTCCATCATTGTTGGTTCATCTAAAACTTAACAATGGGTTTATTCAAAACTGTAACTATGCCTCCTATTACAAAAGGTAAGAGGCTCACTTGCCACAAACCACCGATGGAAAAAGAGTTTTTAAGAGAGACATGAGTAAGCAAGAGCCTTCTCCTCAGAGAGCTCATCTGCTGTCAAGTCCAACTTCTTCCTCGAAAATTCATCAATGTGAAGCCCTGTCCCACAAAGAATAGAAGAAAAAAAAAATTAAAAGGTTAAAGATTTGATCCAGAAAAGCTAAAATTCAATATTGGCATGGAATTTCAATACTGAAATGTGCTTGTTAGATTAAAAAGTACATAAATCTTTACAAACTTCCATCAAAATCAAGACAATATACTAGAAGGCATGCACATTATCTCAATATAATTTCGCTGGCATAGGGAAGAGAACATAGGATATGGACTATGGAGAAAGAGGGAGATACGATTAATATACCTCTCAATCCCCTAAACTAGCCATTTTTAAATCATACACTTGTTTCCCTTCCTCTCCAAAGGTTAAAATAAGACCTGAAAGACCAAGTGCATGCCCTGGCGGGACTAGGGGAGGGCTAGGGGTAGCCTTGGCCCCTCCTAAAATTTTTAAATACATGTATATATACATGTAAATTTTTTAATTGATCCCCAAAATTCTTAAATATATGTATATATACATATAAATTTTTTAATTGGTATTTCCAAAAAAAATTATATATAATTTATAATATTAAAATTTTCTACTAGTTTAACTTTGACCTTCTCTAATAATACTAAAATTACATGTATATTTTTAATTGGCCCCCCTAAAAAAATATTATATAATTTATAATACTAAAATTTTCTATTAGTTTAACTTGACCCCTAATAAAACTTTCTGGTTCCGCCCCTGAATGCATGGCACTAAAAACAGAGTAAAAGATTATAGTTTCTTTGAAGATTAGAACAAGTCATTTAATCGGGTAACAATATACAGTTCAACAAATCATAATGGAACCCCCACATATATGTAAAAGAAATAGATAATATCTAAATGTCCACTATTAAGCCGCATCTGAGGATAAATTATAAAGAGCAAACTGGTTAACAATTTTAGCACTATTTCATTTGCAACACCCTTACCCTGAACAATTTTCCACTCTCCATTTTTGCATGTGACTGGGAAAGAATAAATCAGGCCAGCTGGAACATTGTATGAGCCATCAGAGTAAACACCCATGGAAACCCAAGTGCCCTACAGGTTAAGTAAAAAAACAGATCAATAGCCTTGTACACATAATAACACTGAAGTACAGAGAAAATATTGCCAAACCTCAGGAGTTCCAAGAACCCAATCACGAATGTGATCACATGCAGAACTAGCAGCAGACAATGCACTGGAAAGCTTTCGAGCTTTGATGATTGCAGCTCCTCGTTGTTGGACAGTAATGATAAACTCCCCATTCAACCTTCAACCAACAAAGAAAATTAACATAGTTCTTCAATGGTTATACCAAATAAATAAACTACAGTACAAAAGAAAAAGCAGTTACTAATACCATTCATCATCTTTAACTAGCTCCCTGACAGGCTTCTCCCCAGATGGAGTGTTAACAGTTGCATGGTTGACATCAGGGTACTGAGTTGATGAATGATTCCCCCAAATGATCGCATTCTTAACATCAGAGACTTGAACATTCAGTCTCTCTGAGATTTGGCCAAGTGCCCTGTTATGATCCAATCTTGTCAAGCAAGTAATATTTTTTTCAGGGATAGATGGTGCAAAT
>CANXYC012642612.1:0-10551 GCA_948193065.1 Aleurites moluccanus
TCATTTCTTAGAGGTAAAGACAACTTATACAGCTACACAGTATGCATAGCTTTATGTGGACAAGATTGTACGGTTACATGGTGTTCCATCAGTGATTATATCTGATAGAGGTACTCAGTTCACCTCTAGGTTTTGGCAGAAGTTTCAAGAAGCATTGGGTAATACATTGCATTTCAGCACACCATTTCATCCTCAGACAAATGGACAGTCAGAAAGGACTATTCAGACACTGGAGGATATGTTGAGGTTGTGTGTTTTGGATTTAAAGGGCAGTTGGGATTGCTTGCTACCAATGATAGAGTTTGCCTGCAATAATAACTATCATTCTACCATTAGGATGACACCATATGAGGCTTTGTATGGTAAGAAATGCAGATCACCTATATGTTGGGTGGAACTAGGTGAAAAGCAATTAGAAGGGCCAGATCTTATCAGAGAAACAATGGAGAAGGTTCATATTATATAAGAAAGGATAAAGACTGTTTTTATGTCACGACCCGTTTCCGAATCGCGACGGTCCTAAGACGCGGGAGATTCCAATGGCGACCGGTACCCGTAGAATCCAGTATCACATGCATAATCTATAAACCACAATATATTATCCATTTTAGTTAGTTACCAACCATTTTGTTATTCTGTAATTTATTCTTTAATTTACTGCATTTGGTTGTGATAATCAATACATCATATCATATAATCATCATATAACTCATAATACCATCACACATATATATATATACATACATGTTCATTTCCTAGCTAACCCATACATATCCCATGGTGCAGTTAGATTATGAACATCAAAATAATAATACAAAATCAAAATATATACATCAGATTTGCTAGCAGAAATCCTCGGATAACAGATGATAGGATTCTGCAATCTACTCCTCTCCTGATATGGGTAAACAAAGAAAAGGTGACTATATAAGATACTCAGTGAATCTATATGCATCAACAAATAATCAGTAGGTAAATATGGAACAATGGTACCAATAGTTCAGATAACAGTATACAGAATCAATAATAGGTTACAGAATAGCCAAAGAACAAAGCATAGGCTCTGTATCATATGGAAAGACAGATAAAGGGATGAACTATATGAAATCATACAATCTCCAGTAGAATCAGTATGGACCATATGTGAACATATAATCTCCAGTAACATATCAATATCAATGAGCATAAGACCGATCAGGTCTTATGGCCAGGACCATAACCCCTCCTAGCTAGGGCACCAATAATACAATGTGCACATTGCCGACAGTATTTTTCTACTACCCTGTCGGGTCGGTAGCTCTGTTAAGCCACATAAAGATCAATATCAAGAAACAACATATCAATGGATACCATTATGCAACAATGGCATCCTTCATATCAATAAGCTCAATATCAATCAATCAATTATCAATAAGACCCATGGCATTGTAATAGGTGACATAGAAACAATGGTACATGGTTTGGTAATCAATAAAGATATGGAACAAAAGTTGGCTCTGCAAAGGAAAACGATAGGCCAATTGGCATACCAATATCACTGGCGACAATGGCATTCAAATGATAGGCCTATGGAATGCAAACAATAGGCCAAAGACCAAATGAACTAGGCATTTAAACAAATACATAGTGGGCATACAATGGCAAGCCAATAGGTTAGGTTAGGGTGCAAATTTGACTTGCCCAACTCAATCAACAACAAGCAATATTGCAATTATACAATAGGCATCAAGAAAACAATACTAAACAACATCAAATGGGATCAAATTGGCTATGGAAAACAAGGCAAAATCAAGCAAAATAAAAGGCATGTGAATAGTGAATTAGGTTCGGCCAACACTCCATTTTCACAAATGAATTCTAATCTCAATTTCAATGATATAGGCATGCTAAAGGATGCATATAAGACTCACCTGAACTTCCAAATAGGTTTGGAAAATTGAATTCCACCACAAATCACTAATGGAGCCAAATAAGGCAACCTTGTCAAAACTTGAATTCTACACCAAACCATTCAACAATTAGTTACCTATTAACTTCCAATTAACATATTCTAAAATCAATTAACACTAACTAACACTAATTAATATAGCTAAGACAATTAACATCAATTAGGTTAGGGAAAATTAGGGATTCCTATCAATTTGTATCAATTGATGCAATTAACCATAAAACCCATCTAATTCATCATCAAACTCATCTAAGTAAACCATAAATTCAAACAAAACACATCCTTACCTCTTGGTATTGTTGAACTCGAATCCTTCTCTTAGTTTGTTCTGGATTTCCTTTGCTCTTTCTTGTAAATTAAAGATGGAGAATGGTTAAACTAAGCTTAAACTTAAGTTTTCTATTAATTTGTATAAGAAATTTGATGGAAGATTTGAAGAAATGAAGGAGAAATTGAGAAATGAGTTCGGCCACCCTTAAGGAAGAAAAAGATGATGGAAATTTTTGGTCAAGTGATGAATATATATTAAAAATCATATGATAAATTACAACTTAATCCCCGAACTTCTATAAGTTACACTTTGTCCCCAAATTCTTCTATAATTTATTCTAATAATTATGTCAAGATTTGGATTTCAATGTAGGGAGTCAATAAGCTTATTTTAATTTATACTTATTTATAAAATTGGTTTCAGAGTTATTCTGTAACTCCGACAGACCAATTTTCACTATTCACCTTAAAGTTCCTTTTATTTATAATTTTGTCATTGGTTACTTTTTCAGTGTTTCTAAATGATTTTTACTTCTTTATTTTTACCAAAATTACACATGCTTTATAGTGATCTTTTACCCCCAGGTCAACTTCAGAAATTCTTCTGTTGATCGGATTGCTAATTTCTCGGCAGTGTTCTCGACACCGCCGCTTTCCGGAAAAGTAACTAGTTCACTTTCTAACTGTCTCTAAAATTATTTCTCATCATTTCAAGACTTTTGAACTATATACTGAGAATTAAATCATGCATATATGTTAGAACTTTCTAGGATATTGCATTTTAGCAGGCAGAAGAGTTATGCGAATCCAAAAAGAAAAGATGTACAGTTTGCAGTCGGTGAACATGTATTTCTGAAGATCTCTCCCATGAAAGGAGTGATGAGATTTGGAAAGAAAGGCAAGTTGTCACCAAGGTATATTGAACCCTTTGAGATTTTGGATCGAGTTAGTAATGTATCATACAAACTAGCATTTCCACCTAATATGGGTCACGTACATCCGGTGTTTCACATTTCCATACTACGAAAGTATGTTCCAGATCCATCCCATGTTCTTCAACCCCAAGATATTGAGATTGAAGAAGTACCAGTACGAATTGTGGATCATCAAATTAGACAGCTTCGGAATAAAAGGCATACCAATGGTTAAAATATTATGGTGCAGCAGATGTAGAAGAGTGTACTTGGGAGAGTGAGGCTGAGATGAGACACAAATACCCACACTTGTTTCATGTGTCAGGTTTTTATTCTACCCTATAACCTTAAAGTAAATTCGAGGACGAATTTATTTGTAGGGGGGTAGAATGTAATACCTTAGTCAAAACCTAGAACCCGAATCACAAAAGGCTACCTTGGAAATTTTGACTTGACTTAACTGTCATGATTTACTATATGTTTATGCTTGAATTTTGACATGTATGCATGTTTTATGAATGTGTTTGTATGAGTAGAGGAGGTTTAAAGTCTGTTAGGAAGCAATAGGGTAAAATTAGGTTTTTCGTGAACTAGAGGCAAAATGGTCATTTCACACCCTCTGAGTTTTTAGTGGAAATTAAAAATATATTTGGTAGTAAAAGAAAATATTATGACATGAAAATAGAGGTGTAATAGTCATATGAATTAATGTTGGAAGATTTAAGCTGGTAGAAAATAATTATGGAAAAGGTTAACTAAAAAGGGATCAAATTTGAACTAGGGGTAGTATAGTCTTTTCCAAAGGTATATGGACTTATTTAGTATATGCAAGTGTATGGTGACCATTTTAAGTTAACCTAAATCAAACTATTGGATGGAAAGATCAAGAATTGAATGGTTAGTAAGCTAGGTTGCATAATTTTTACTATAGAATCAATTTATAGGATTATGAACTTGATATTTAACTTGATATTTCACACCTCTTCTTCAACCTTAGCCATTTTCATACAACTTTTCTCTTTCTTCCTTAAGCAAGTTTCGGCCACTTTTGATCTTAGTGATACCAAGTTATTTTCTTTCATTTCTTGATTCAAACTAGTTAATTCCATCATCCTTAACACAATTCTAACCTTAGAATCAAAGAAAAATCAAGAAAAGTTGATAAATCTAAGCTTAGAAGATTTCAAAGAACTATAAAAGAAGTAAGTGTTTTTACCATTCTTTTGATTCAATTTCAATCTTTAGATGTTTCTTGATGTTAATTTGTATCAAATATGTGTTTAGGTTGAAAGAAAATAAAAAATTTGGAAGAAACCCTAACTTGGAAGAGATAAGATTCAAATGTGTTAATTTGATAGAATTTTGGTTCAAATGTAATGTATTTAATGTGTTTATGATGAATTAGTATCCATTTGATGGAAATAAATCCATTTGGTTGGTTTTCTAGGTAGGCCGAAATGTGTGGTGCTTAAAGAAGAATTCATACTTTAGTGTTTAATAGGTTCGAATGCTTGAATGTTATGCATTTGATGTGTATTTATGTTGTTTGGATGATTGGTGTTGAAAAATAAAGAAATGAAGTGAATTCCATTAAAACTAAACCATGTTTAGTTTATAGGTTTAATGGGTTAAGTTGAAGCAATTGAGAAGGAAGGGTTTGAATATGGACAAATAGTGTATGAAATGTAAATGTATAAGTTTAGATATGGAAGTGATGTTTGATATAGGTTACTTGGAAAGTATACTTGTAATTAGGTGTATGTATGATACGAAATGTTGAATTAGGTGTGTATAAGTTCTTAACTTGGTATAATAGTGATGAATATATGAAATGTAAGTGAAATGTGGTGATAGAAATGTGTTTGATGCATAAAGGAATGGAAAAGTGTTAATTGTGTAATGTGACGTATATTATGTATGTTTGATGTCTTTTTATGTGAATAATGTGTTTTGTAATGTTTTCAAGTCTTACCAGAGTATTATATATAGAAATAGGTGAACCTTCAGGTACTCCAACTGTGAGTGTTGAGCGGCGGGCCACTTAGGGCCTACGAGTCGTGCATCGGGGGATAAAGTGAACTTTTTGCATTTAAGGTGAGTTTATATATATAATCATACATGATTTGCATCATATATCATATAATATGTCATTTGGAATGATAAACCAACACTTGATATCCTAAAGTACCTGCAGTGCATTTTTACCCCTAAATAAGCCTACCGAAATTACTTAAATCGACCTAAACTTTGACTTACTATAAAATGAAACCTAAAAAGCCAATTGAACCCCCACTTGGCCCAATCATCTATTTTTTCCCTAAACTTTAAAATGGTACCTTATGGCCCACTTGAATCCATTGATAGCATAGGTAACCAGAAACTACTAAAAAATCCCAAAATGGACCCATAACGACGAGTGCCAATTGCGGCAGCGCAATTGGGCCCCACTGGCCATTTTTATCACTTGACCTAAACTTATTCTATTATTCATTATGGATATATATTGGATTGTTCCACCCTTATATGAGTTGAATTTATGCTATTTTTATTGCTCTATCGAGACACGCCTGTATGATATTATAACAGGGCTTCCTCGATGGTGTAGCAGGTAATTCCATCGACCGTATGCATACTGGTATTCATTGGACCCTTGCTATGGAGGCGGTTATATTCTCTAGCCGTGAGGATTGATCTCCCTTATGGAGGCGGTTATATTCTCTAGCCGTGAGGATTGATCTCCCTTACGTACATTGGATTATGAACGATTCTGCTATTATGGTGCGATTGCACTTTTCATTGGACCCAATCCTGTTATATCATATGAGAATTGACTCATACATTGGATATTCATATGGAGATTTGTTTCACCCCATATTTGCCATCTTATATTATTTCTATGAGCCATTTGTGAGCGATCATGGTATTATGAACATTTACTGCATTTTTTATATATAGATTCACTGAGTATTTTTTTATACTCACCCCCGTAGTTGCCATTGTTTTTTAGGGCCGCAGTAAGACTCAAATTCCATTGGCTCTATCTATCCTCGCCTTGGAATTTTGCTACTTGTATCATGTAATACTCGGGTCTTAAATAATATATGTAAATATGTGTACATTATTAGAGATTCCATGGTACTGTAATCTAAATAAAGACATATATATGTGTTCTTGTATTTCTTTTAGTTTTACATATAGACTATGCATAGATGTGTATGGTTTGATTCATATGATGAGTTGATATTGGAGGTTGATTTGGATGTTGATAATAAAGTTATATTGGAAGTGTTATTTGTTTTTTCTATAGTGGGGTATAGTCTCATATTAGAGGAGATGTTGTCGAAATTTCAGTAGAAATATTAAGCTATATTTGAGCTGAATATATGAATTGCTTGCCATATCATATTGATAGTTGGGTTCTTCGTGGTACTTGTAGCTTAGGCAATACCCGTACCCTAGGACCGTCGTGGCTCCCAGGTTGGGTCGTGACAACTATTTTGTGATGTCATTTTCTCGATTGTTGTTTTGCTCTTCTTTTTACAAACTATACTATCTGGGAGAGAGAATCAGAGTTCTAATAATAGGGGAGTAGGCTACCCCAAAACATCCTTTGGTTGACATGCAATGGGATTCTAACATCCATGTTATAGATGAATCCTATGTTGGTTCACCCATAGTTTTGTTTCTTGATCCTGAGATCCCTTACCCAGAGTTTTGTCAGACCCGTCTGATGGGCAATTTTGGAGATCCATGCAGACTTTCTGCTCGTTCTGCTCGACCTTCTACTCAGCCTGACATTCCTCCAGTGGGTAGTAGTGCAGGAGCATCTACTATGGCTCCTCCTGCGGCAGGAGATCAGAGTTCTAGTGTAGGGAACAAAGATGAGGTTACCTTTAATCCTTTTCTTGAGATTACTGGGAAGATTCCTTATGTCGGAGGTGATGATCAAATGAGGATTTACCATGTATGGATACGGTTCATCCTCTTGCCCTTGACTTTCCTAAGAACATTGTGGTATGTGTCTTCTTCTTAACTTCGAAAATGATCCTTTGGTAATTTATGTTGCTTATACTTTCCACTATATCAATATAGGTTTTGACTGGCTATATTCGTCGAACTTATCGGATGGGGAGCTGAAAGGAGATGGTTATCACCTCTTTATTGACTCAGATAGAGATTGACAGATGGGTCCATCAGCAGGAGGATCCCTGTTGTCGGAAGAGGAGAAACAAAGAATCTAATGTTGCTTTCTGTTTTCTGCTTTCTTTCATCTTTTTGAACTTTTGAAATGTACATGATGCTTGTATTTTTATGTTTTATGGATATTAGATGTAGTGCATGCTATGACGGTTATGCACCCTCTTTTGAATGGGTGTTTATGCGACCAATGTTTTCATATGATCGTTTAAAATTTATGCAATTTTAATGCAAGAGCGTGCTTAAAATTTATGCAATGCAAGTTATTAAATGCCCTGAAAATTTTGTTCTAAAGCCCTACAATTTAAAACCCCAAAAAATAGAGTTGCCAGCTGGAAGAAGAGGAGTTGCCATTAGCAAGAAGAGTTGTTGTCGCTAAGATGAAGAGTTACTGTCGCTAAGGGGCACCCATGTAGTGCTACAGCCAATCAGGGCTTATGGTACCACCAGTGTCCTAGTCTTATTTGGTTTGATTTTTGCCTATATATAGCCCTTTTACTTCTGTGAAAATCATTTTTAACTCATCCTTCTTCTTCTCAACTTTTTTCTTACAATTCTCTCTGCCTTTTAAAGTTAATATTGTTTCCCATTGAGCCTTACTTCAGTCACTACATATTTCTATGGACCAAGAATTTGGATAAAGTTGACAGGATAAACTTAAGGAGATATGGGGTCAGTTCTGTTTTGACCCTGAAGGGAGTAAAAGTGGATTGAGACTTTCTGAATGCTTGTGTAAATTTTTAGGATCCTATTGACCATGCATTTTGCTTTGGAGCTAGCATGGAGGAGATGTGTCATACTTTTGAGGAATTCAGTGTTATTATAAATAGCAATATAGATGTTGCTTTAGCTATTCTAGAATCTAGGTTTAGGCATTTCCTTTCTTTTAGGAAACTGCTTGGTTTGGGACATGATCTAGCTAGTTTCATGGTTCATGGAGATTGTGTTCACCTCACTACAGTGTTTATAGAATTTTAGGCCTTAAGGATTCTGGAAGGCAGAAGTTTAGGATGCTTGCATTATTTTTCTGTTTGACTGCTGGATGTTTATTTTCTAGTTCTCCTGGTTGGGGAGATATTGAGATAGTGGAGCTAGTGGCTTAGATGGAGCAGGGGTGTACCATAGCGAGTCTGATTCTGGTTAAGAACTTTCTGAGTTTGGATGCTAATTACAGAGTGTAGAGGTCCTGGTCTATGAACCTGGTCATTCTTTAGGTATAACACTTTCATCTTTTCCATTGTTTTTTTTTCTGTTTAGATCTTTTTTTGGTTTTTGACTTCTGTTTTTGGATTACTTAAGTTTGATTAAAGGATCATCTCCAGGTAATTGGTCATATAGATAGGCTACCCTATTCTGCTACTAGGTACCATATGTGTAGGATCCTAATCCGTTTTGACTCCGAGATAATGGACTACTAGGCTATTAGAGCTAGATCTAGATAGTATTTTATGGTATTGCACCTAGTATGAGATTGATTCATTCATGACGATGAGTTTTGGCTATAGGATGGTGTACTTAATGGGCATGGGGCTGACCACCTTCTATCAGGGTACCAGGATTTTGAGGCAAATGGGTCAGTCTCAGGGCATTCCACCTGAAGGGGCTATTTTCCCTACATCACTAATTAATGTTGCAGTGGCTTGGGTAATAATGAATGGTTAGAGAAGTTCTATACACTTGGTTAGACCGGTTGGCTTGTCATACAGGTTAGAAGGGTATGATGCTTGGTTCATTACCTCGGTTTGGCCTACTGAGAAGGTTAGGCGATCCACTTTAATAAAGAAGCTAGAGATAGGGATAGAGACATATGACAGAGCTATGACTGCTACAGAGATATCAATTGGTAGAGTGAGAAAGATGATATAGACAGACAAGAAGACAATTGACACTAGAGGTTTAGAGAAGATGACTGCAGACAGGGCTTCTGATATAACACTTTGAAAGAGGTCAGTTGATGATGACTCAGGTAATGACAGAGATATCCATCCTAGAAGGAGGAGGACTTGAAGTTAGGATTCTTTGCTCTTTGCTTTACTTCTATCCACCTAAGATTAGATAGGATTTTATTTTGATTAGGATACTTTTGACATTTGGTTTGGACTTTAATAAAATGAGACAGGATTTTTTTATGGCATTGAAATTTGACGAGACAGGAATCCATGATAAATGAGATGATGATTTATGACTTTGTCATAAATGATAGTCAAAATGAGGCATTTATTTTATTTTTCTTCTTTTTCTTTTTCTTTTTCTTTCTTTTTTATTGATCTAAATTTTGCCCGAGCTGCCCTTTCATATTTTTTTACTCGCCGAGTTGCTCTAATTTTTACCTATGTCGCCTTATTCAGGTTTTCAACTTAGCGAGCAAGAGTCAGTTAACTTTGGCACAAAAAATAATGATTTTATTATACTTTGGACAGTACCCAAAATGGCTTCCCTACGTATCTCCATAACACTTTTTATAATTAATTTTTTTCTTAGGAGAATCAGATCCTCGTAGTTCTGTTTACATAACTTATTACACAAAGTATCTTTTAAGCTGATCTAGATTACATGGATTCAAAAATTCATTCCCATCCAGATCCATGAGTATGACTCATCCGTCAGACAAGATCTTCTTGAGTATGTACAGACCATCCCAGTTAGGTCATAACTTTCCTTTTGGATCATGAACTGGAGCTTTGATTTTCTTCAAGTCCAAGTTTTCTTTTTCTAACCCTTTGTCGGTCACCCTTTTGTTGAAATATTTGGAAAGCCTTTGTTGGTAACCCTGAATTTGATACAAGGCAGCAATCATTTTCTCATCTATGGCGTTCAACTGATCATGATACCTTCTGATCTATTCAGCTTCATCTAGCTAACTTTCACACATAACCTTGGCAGATATGATTTGCATCTCAATTGGAAGAATCGCTTCCATGAAATAAAGTAAGGAATAGGGAGTTGTCCTGGTTGAGGTGATGATGGAAGTCTGATATCCCCACAATGCATATGAAAGATGTTCATGCCAATTCCTGTGATTGGTAATGTCACGACCTATCTCGGAAGTCGTGACAGTCCTAGGGTACGGGTGATGCATAGGCGACCAGTACCACGTAGAACCCAATAAACTATCTATATGGCATGCATTAAACAAATAACATTCCAAAATAAATCTAGAATGCTGAAGAAAATTCGACAGCATATCCTCTAAAATTGGACTATGCCTAAGAAATCAAAACA
>CANXYC012643127.1:0-66029 GCA_948193065.1 Aleurites moluccanus
TATATATATATATTCACACAAATTGAATATTAAATAATAATATATTATTATATCTAATTAATAAATTATAATAATATAAAAATTAATTAATGAAAAAATATATCAGTAAAACTTGCGAAATTCATGACTAATTTATTTGAATTATCGAATATCTGATTGGATAAATAAATTTTAAGAAAAGAAATTTTATATGTGACTTTGTTCAATCTACAGATCAATTCTTAGGTTCGAGCGGAGTCCGACAATTAGATAAATACAGCCATCATATCGTATTTATGTCTTCACTACACAATAAATCGACCTTTTTCGCATTTTGGCCCCTACTTCTGATTTCTTCTTTTTCTTTTGTTTTTTATGAAGAAAAAATTATATTGTTTTTCGAAGGTGGTTACAGGTTTCTAATCATGCTTCGTGGCTTTGATATCCACTTAACACGTGTCCATATGACGGCAGGTTGTATTGATATAAAAATAAACAAAAATTTATTGTTATTAAATATATAAATTTATTTTATACGCTCATTTAATAAATAATAAAATATTTTAATTAATTTAATTTTTTTATTTATTTTATTTTTCAATAAAAAAAATACTCACATATTTTTTTAATCCATTAATTTTTATTTTATTAAATAAATATATACATTTGATATAAATAAATATTTTTCATAAAAAATATAAACACCCTCATATTTAATTTTAACGACATATATTTATTTCTTGATCAAGAGCTTTTTATGTTGATTTTTTTTATTTTTTTAATATTATTAAAATATATAATATAATTTAAAATTAAATAGATTAAAAAAATTTAATGAAATTATTATTATACTAATCAACTTTTAGTATCATTTTATTTTTAAAACTTTAAACCCTACTTTGTCTTTTTTAGACTACAAATTTTTTAAATTTTCTTAAATGAAAAATAAATTTTTTATTTAATTTTATCAAAATTATAATAAATTAATTTGATTGAAATTAAATTAAATTTTATTATTTTAATGATAAAAAAATATTGTCAACTAAATTTATTTCATTTATTTTGTAAATTTAGCCATTTTTCTTTTTAGATTTGTTCACAAATTTTCATTTTTTATTCTTGTGAAAAGTTCTTTAATATAATTATTGGATTACATCCAGTAATCATATTTTATAAAATAATAAAAATATTAGTTTCAATTCCGTCTCTTTTTTCATTTTAAAAATTTTAATTTAATTTATAAAAAAGATATTTAATATATTTATTTTTCTATTATATACATATACATAATATTATCAATTTTTATCAATATTAATAAATTTATCTCTATTTATTTTTTTATTGTTTCTACTTATATTTATATGTAATTTATCTACATTGATTTAAAAAAAAAATTACGCATCTCTCACTAATTATAATATAATATAAACATTTTTTATAATAGGGTTTAAAGATATAGAAATAAAATTACATTAAAAGTTGATTAATATAATAATAATGTTATTAGTTTTTTTTTAATTTTTATTCATTTTAAATTATATCACATGTTTAATAATATGAAAAAATAAAAATAATATAATATATAAAAGATTCTTAGGACTGCTATTTTTCGATCACCAATAATCAACGTTTTATTATTCACTACTTGACATTAATAACTACTTACAATTGCTAAGTTAAACATGTTGTTACTTGCTAATGCTAAGCATGGAGTACTCCACATATCATTGAAAGATTATTTATATCTCATTCTAAAAAAAAAAAAAAAAAAATCAGCAAATATAGTTTAGAGATGGTATTTTTTTTTACTAAGCAATAAATTTAGATTCAAGTCTCTATAATTAGAAATGTAAGAAACAAATTTTAGATAAATTATGAAAATTCTCTAAAATTGTGATATAATATATTTTATTATTATTATTCTATGTTATATGGGATTAAAGATTAATTACATTTAGCTATTGATTATATAATTTTAAAATTTAAAATTTCTCTGAAATTTCCATTATGAACGAAGCCCCTTACTTTTTTTTTTTAAAATCAAACCTTATTTTCATTAAAAAATTACTAATTTTAAAATAATATAGACCAAAATATATGTTGTGATAAATTTTAGAGAATTGTTGGGTAATTCACTTTTTTTTCCCTTTTCCAAATTCATTTATGTTTATATGAATATTATACTTATAATTAAACTGAAATAATATAGAAAAATAATTAATTGATATAAATATCATGATATTATTCATCACAATAACAACAAAGGAAAAATGAAATGATGAGAAATGGAATTGCCAAATATTAGAGGAATTTCCCTCTTTTTCTTGTGCATATGCTTATAATAATAATAATGCCTCATTTGTCCACACCATTGAATGGTCGTTAAAAGCTTTAAAGAAAAGGGGACCTACAAAAATTATCATCCGAGGCCCCAAAACATCACCCCAAAAAGGACATAATTAGGACTCATTGTTTAAAATTTGTAGCTAAAGGACAGAGGGTACCCATAGCATTAGGTTTTCTTTTAAGAGTTGTGGAGAGAGTCTCTCTCCGGCGAAATTAAGGGGCTTAGGAGAAGTTACGATTCAAATTAAATTAAATTAAATTAAATTAAAATATTAAAATCATTAATTTTAATTTAATTTAATTTAATTTAATAATTAAATATTTTTTTTTCTCAATTTTAAATTAAATCGAATCAAAATTATATATATATACTATTATTATAATTAAATATATTTGATTTTATTTTTTATACAATCACATTTTTGTAATTTAATATTAATTTAAAATTTTAAAAAATTACCATTCATAAAATTAATGAAAAATAAAAAAAATAACTTTTGAGAAAAAATATAAATTTTGAAATTATTAATTAATGAAATACATAAATTTTAAGTTGTGTACTATTTTTAAGAATTTTTATCACCGATATTTTATCAATTTTCTCCTAAATTTATAATAAAATAATAATGATTTATAAAAAAAAAAATTAATTTAAAATTGACAAATTGAAGATGATTAGATAAAATCAAATTATACTGAACTCAAACTGACGATTTGATTATAATGATTGTTTAATTTAATTTGAAATTTTTTTAAATCAAAAAGATTGATTTGATATAATAACGACTCTTTAAATCGATTAAATCGAACCGATATCACTCTCTAAATATATGTATAATTATATATAAATTTTTTAATTGATCACCTAAAAAAAATTATATATAATTAATAATAATAAAATTATATGTAAATTTTTAATTAATCCTTAAAAAAAATTATATATAATTTATAATACTAAAATTTATACTAGTTTAATTTTGAACCCAATAAAATTTTCTGACTTAAATGTAAAAATATATTACTACCAATTCAATTATGGCCTTCTTGTCATCCTTGTAAATCAATATATCTTACATAATTTCTAAAATATTATCAGCTTGAATTAAAAAAATTCTAATCAATCGAATAAATTATAATATCGAAAATTTTAAAAAATTGTTAAAATATATATATATATATCATAAGACTGATATTCAAATTACTGAAAATTTTTTATCCGACGATTTTTTGATCTATTTTTTAACATAGCTCATGAAACAATATAGTACTTTTGGGAAGAAATTTAAGAAACAAAGAGCAGGGTGGAGTGCAATTGATTTGACAGAAGGTCTTGTTTTTTATCAGTAAATCATAAGAAGTTGCATTAAAAGGCATCAAAATTGGTAACAGTGTACAAAATGGAAGATGTAAGGCCAATGTTCTGTGAATTTTTTTTTTTTAAATCCAAAATGTCATATTAAATTAATAATTTTTTTAACATTCAAAAATTAAATAATATTACATAAATAAATTTAAAAATTAAATAAATAAGTAAAAAATAAAAATAAAAATTTTGATCAATCAATTTAGATAATAATTATTATAATAAATTAAAACTCTATTAAAATCTTCTTTTTTTCTCATCCAACTTATTTTATATTAATTTATTTATATTTTTTAATATAATTATTTTATAATTATATTTTACCTGAACACTCGTTAAAAAAAATTATTTTAATAAAAATAAATAAAGCTTTGATTACCACTAATTCACTATATGCTAATAATTCTAATGAAAACAGAAATTTTTCTAGAGAAGATAAGAGTTTCTTGTGTAATTTATAGGTTTAATAAACTCTGTTTCATTAATAATTTTTTTTTTTTAAATTGCATTATATTGATAGGCCATTGTATAGATGAATGTAGGCAAAAAATTTTTTTATAATGTTATATTAGAGAAGTTATTTAGGTAAAACTATAACAAATAGTTTCATAATTAGCGTTATTTAGAATAATTAGAGGGATATTTTTCCCTATTTTACAAAGCATGAGCGTATTTATTATAATATATAGTTAGTTAAATTTAATTGAGTAAAAATAAATAAATAAAAAAATAGTGGGGTTTGCTTATCCACTCATCTAAACAAACAGCCACAAAGCGAGTGAGAGAGAGGTGCAAAAGTACAAATAATAAAATCAAAGACTATGACTGTTTCTACCTTTGAGGTGATGAGAGTTGCTGTGGCACGTGATCATCTTGTGAAAAGGCAAACACTTCTAAACTTTGTTACATATTAATGGGTTAATTATATTAATATTTTTGTATTTTTTTATATTATATTAATATATTTTTTTATTTTTAAAATTATAGTAAAACACCTCTATATTTTATTTTCGTTAAATAAATACGTCATTCTGTTTAATTTTTTTCTATTTTCTATTAATTAAAATTCAAAAGTCAACTTTTTAGTTAAAATATTTATAAAAATGCCTAAAATACCCATGATAATTACTATTCATAACCCAAATGAGTTCTTCTTGCCTTTCCATTCTATAACAGAAAATGAAAATAAATCAAAACCTATAAATTCTTTTGCAAAACAACCAATATCGATTTCAATTAAACATCAACCAAAATATTATCAAACATAACACAATCAATTTGAATAAAGAAAGGGAGATGTAGAGGCATGCAAGATGGTGCCTCTGTTTTCCTCTGTTTTTCTAAGGCAAAACAAAAAAGAAATAAAGATATGGATAGTGATTGTTAGTGGAACAAATTAGTAATTAACCTAACTCAGGCAAGAAATCAACAATGAAAATATGGCCAGATCATATAGAAAAAGGAAGGTATTTTTATTTGCACTCTAAATATTTCAATCCTGCCTCCATTGATTTCGCCTAAAAAAATTTGCTTTTGTACTACGCTTTCTATTGACTGTTTCAAAGTTTGAACCATCAAGCTGTAATCTTTTCATAGATCTTTCGTCCAAAACATTTGTCCAATTTCATAGCTTCATCAATGGCAATAATCATAGAGAAAACTCAAACCAGAGCCCCAAATGCAGACACAAAATTATTCATTTGTTTTCTGATTTTATTTCACTTTTCAAGTGTCTCTAATCACTTTTTCAATTATTACTCTCTCTTGGGGTTTGATGGGGAGCGAGAGGAAAAGAAGAACAAGAAAATGAGAAGAGAGAGGGTCAGGAGAAGAAGGAGAAGATGCTTTGGAGGGAGGAATTTTGGGTACAACGACAACTATTGTGGTGGTCGCCATGACTATACTCTCCAAATAAAGAAAAGTGTGAGTAAACTCTATGAGTTTCTTTTATTCTTTTTACAGGAAAAAAAAATGGACATATATTTTTAAAATGGAGAAGATGTGAAAATTATTTATAAGAGATTAATGGAGAAGATGAAAGGGAATGGTTATTTTGGGAGTATAGTAAAAAATAAAAATGAAGGGTATTATGGACTTTTTACAGCAATTTAATAAATTTTTGGACGAAATGACCTCAAATTTTAATGAAAGCAAAATATATGAGTGTTTTAGTATAATTTTATAAATAGAAAGACGTATTAGTATAATATAAAAAAATACAGGTGTGTCAATATAATTAACGCTATATTAATTTACTATATGAATTTATGATAATGGAATTGAAATTAAATTATTTTTTAAAATATCATTTTAAATATTAGAAAAAATAATTTTTAAATTTTTATTATTGAAAATGTAAAATTTATTTTAAAAAAATTATAATGCAATTTAAGTAATATTTTTAACACATTATTTTTTCTTTACATATATATGTGTATGTGTGTTTATAATAAAAATTAATTAATTACAGTAAAAAAGAAATTAAAAGGGCGAGGTGAGCCAGCTTGGTAGATTAATTTTTGATGTGTAAAAAGAAAAGCAAGTTGCTTTTCCCCTTCTTTAAAACTCGTGTATATATATACACACACACACATACACTCACATGGCCATGGCACTGTCTGAAAGGTCCATAAATATAAATATATTATGATAGCTCTGGTATAGCTATAGAAAGAAGAAGAAGAAGAAGTTGTATTCAGTGAAATATGAGCAAGTGAGAGAGAGAGAGAGAGAGAGAGAGAGAGAAATAGAGAACATGGGAAGACCTCCTTGCTGTGATAAAGTTGGAATCAAGAAAGGTCCATGGACTCCTGAGGAAGATATTATTTTAGTCTCTTATATCCAAGAAAATGGTCCGGGAAATTGGAGATCAGTTCCTACTAATACTGGTAAGTTATAATTAATATTTAATGCCTTAATTATAATAATTAATTAGATCTAATTCTTTTTGAATCTTTAAAATATTTTTTTGCTTAATTTAATTACTTACTAATCTTGATAATTAATTTTCTTGAAAAAGGGCTGTTAAGGTGCAGCAAAAGTTGCAGGCTTAGATGGACCAATTACTTAAGACCAGGAATTAAGAGAGGCAATTTCACACCTCATGAAGAAGGAATGATAATTCACTTACAAGCTTTATTGGGTAACAAGTAATCCTCGTATATTTTTCTCTTCAGCTATTTTATTGTATTTATTTATTTTTATTTAAAAAAAAAAATTCCCTAATTATTATTAATTGATGAATTTAGATGGGCAGCAATAGCTTCATATCTTCCGCAAAGAACAGATAATGATATAAAGAATTATTGGAATACCCATCTGAAGAAAAAGCTAAAGAAATTCCAATCAGCTATAGACCCAATAGCAGCAGCAGCAACAACAGCAACAAATCAAGACTCAAGAATTAGTGGTAATCATCAATTACTATCAAGAAGCTTAGAATTAAGCCCAAATGGTTCAAATAGGCTGAGCCAGAGCTCCTCTGTCTCTTCTTCCTCCACAATTTATGCATCAAGTACTGAGAACATTTCAAGACTTTTAGAAGGTTGGATGAGGACATCTCCAAAGACTAATAAAAGATTGGAGGATAATATTAATATTGAGAATGGAAGAAGCATTAACGGGAATTGTTCAATGGGTACAACTTTTCTTGAGCAAGAAAGTGGTTTAATTTCTAATGAAGAGTTTGAATCTATTTTATCTTTTGAAAATTTGAATAATGTTTCATGGGATATTCATAAATCTGTAAAAGGTTGTTGTCAAGATTCTACAAGTGGCCAAGAGAAGGAGAATAAGAAGCAGAAGAAATCAGAGAACAATGATAATGATAATAATAATAATAATCCTCCATTATCACTTCTTGAGAAGTGGCTTTTGGATGAAAATGGAAATGGTCAAGTGGATCAAGAAGCAATGGAATTACTTTCTCCAATATTCTGATCATGTAATTGTCTTTTTAATTTTTAATTTTTTAACTTTTTTTGGGGGGAGTTTGAGAGCTTAGTTTTTAAAAAAAAAAAAAATCAATGGAATGGATTATGTCCACTAGAGAGGAGAAAGAAAAGGAGTGTTACGATCTTTTTAGGGTATAGTTAATGGTCTTTAATTCTTAGATTGGGGTTTTAAGAAGTTGGGAATCTCTTTGCAAATGTAATTAACTTTTAGTTTCTTTGAATATTCTCATTCAAATAATTAAGCTAATTAATTTCCTAGCGTCTTTTATGTTGCATTTTTTCTTTGTTTCTCTTCCTTAAAGGTAGTGTAGTTTCAGTCACTATGCCTAAATAATCTGGATTTTTAATCCTTAGAAGCTGTTTCTTCCCTTTTTTTCATGGATGTGAGTTAATATGATGGTTTTGAGTAGTAAAACTTGATTTTTTTTAATAAGAGGAATGGTGCTTCTTGGGGTTACTATTTGTTCATGATCATGATTTTTATTTAAGTTTTGATATTCTTATTCAAGCTATTGAATGGTAGATTTGCTCTAATGATTATTAGTGGATGTTATAACGGCACTGTTCTCTTAGGTAGAATTATCATTTATCACTTAATTTTCATATTTACTTTGGAGACAATGATTCTTGATTTTTATTGAGTTTGATCTACAAATTAACATTACTTAGGGGCTGTTTGGTTGATCAATTAAACATTTCTAATTGTTAATTATCAATATGCCCGTCATTAATTAAAAAAATTTGTGTTAATTAAAAAAATTTGTGTTGTTTGATTGGCCAACTAAAAATTTCGATTATGACAAAAATTCTTTTCAACCGGCAAATTTCATAAACAATTATAAACTGTTTTTAACGATTGGCGATTTGATAATCGCATTTTTACACCAATCACATATTTAACAATCACTTTACCAAACACCCCTTAATACAAAAATTTCAAAATCTAACAGTCTGTTAGGTAGAATTATCATCTATCATTTTCTTTTTATATTTGCCTTTGAAACATTGATTTTTGATTTTCATAGAGTTTGATCTACAAATCAACTGTGCTTAATGCAAGAGTTTCAAAATCTAACAGTTTCATGATGCTCTTTTTCATATATTTTAATAGATCTAGTTCTCTATCTTGAGATCAAGATAAATCTTAAATTTTTAAATTTTTTGAGTTTATTATTTTTATTTCCCACTGTAATATAATGTTTATGTAACCATGATCCTTAATCCAATGAAATTTTATCATTTTCTCAAAAAATCACATATTCACTTAATTATATTTACACATTTCATAAATGTGAATCAATTTTGGAAAAATTTTTTTTTAAAGGAAAACATTAAACCAACCGAGAAACTGGTGTCTAATATATTTTCTGAAAGAATTAAGGGAAGAAAATGGAAGAGATGAATGGTTTATATTTAACTTAGACTTATAGTGTCCATGCCATTGAATAATTTGTGTACACTCATTGTTTAACGCATTGTTAATTTAAAATTTAAATATTTTTGTTGTTAATTTAAAATTTAAATATTTTTCTTAAACAAAATTAATTTGTGAGAAGTTGAAGCATTTAAAAAAAATCAAAAGAATTTCAAGTAAAAAATAAAATAAAAATAATTAATCTAATAATTTAATTTGATTGGTATAAAAGTTTATTTCTCTATTTATGGACTATTAATATCAATACCTATGAGGTAATGCCTAGGACTCCCAAAAATAGAGTGACTCGTATATTATTTTTAACTTTAGTATATATATGTTGTAGTTTTTTTTTATATATATATATATATATGTACTAATGAAATCATTAATTTCTTGGACTTTTAACTTATTAAAATTCTAAACAACCTCAATTTATCATTTAATCTAATAAATATTTTTAATTACTTATTTTTAATAAAAATTGTTATTTTTTATTATTAATATTATAAATAACGATATTATTTAGCTTAATAAACGTTCTTAATTACCTTTTTTTTAATAAAAAACATTACCTACTTTTTTTATTATTAAAGTTATAATTAATATTATATTTTTGATTGTTAACATTATATATATATATATATATATATATATATATTTTAAAATTAACATTATCAAATCTCTAAATTTTAGGATAATAATTATTTTTTAATAAATAGCTATAATTATAACTATAATTTTTTTTTTCTATATATGAAAACAAAAATAAAAGATGAATACTTTTGCTATTTTCCTTATTCTATACTTGTTTGAATTTTTTCACAACAAAAATTAAATAATTTATCTATATTATCAATCGAAAAATATTTAGTTTCTAAACTTGAAAATAAAAAATTAATTAGTAATTTTGCATCTCAAAAAAAAGAAAAATAAAATTTAAATAATTTTTTAAAATATATTTATAGTATTAAAAGGTAAGAAAAATAATTTTTATCTAGTATCACAAATATTGTTAAGCCGGCCTTGCATAGTTGTAGGCAATGTCAAAGCATAATTAAGGATCTTAGACATTAAGTATTTTAATATGATCATATCAAGAATGCTTTCCTTATTTAAGGTTTTTTTTTTCTTTGAAAAATAAAATTGTTTTAATTCCTATATCCCCACTTTCTGAATTCATATTGTCTTTTTTTTTAATTGTTAGCAGCTATCTAGTAGTAGTATATATAGAAAATTGTCCTTGCCTACTTTTGCTACAAAACATTAATTAGAGAATGCATGCAGCACATAATAATTACTTAATTATTAGGAAGATTAGCACTCAACCTTTTGCTTATGTAAATGTCCAAAATTTTGCTAATTAATTAAGGAATAGAGAGTCTTAATTAATGAATTTTATAAAGAAAAGAGAATAATAAATTAATAATAGCCATATAAGTGAAAATGAAAAAGAGTCACGAAAGTCTTGCATCCAAATGAGGTAAAATGGTTGCCTCAATACCCTCTTTTTAGCAACCTATAAGAAGGAAACATGTGATCTTAAATTACCTTTCGGTGTTGAGAAACCTATTCATACAAATTTTCTCGATTGCTTCTCTCTCTCATGTCTACCATGCAAATACTTTCACAAGATTATACACAATTGCTTTCCCTCCTTTACTATTCACACCTTTTATTTCTTGGTCCCCGACCCCTCCTTTAGTTTTATTACACACACACACACACTATATATATATATATATAGAACTAAATGCTAGCTAGTGTGATTTTCTTTTCTATTAAGGAATAATTATCATTATAAATGTTATATGCAATTTTTTTAATTGAAAAAGAAAAATTAATTAACTATTAAAATATAATAATCAATAGTCGAATGTCTATTATTTCTTATAAAATAAGATAATTTTTAAAATTATGTGTTAATTGATTATTATATAATACAAATATAATTTCAAAATAATTGAAATTATTTTTAAAACTATGAGATCACTAATTAAAGCGCTGGTCAAGATAAAATTAACCTGAAAATAAAAAGTAATTCCATTACTAATTACTATGTTTATGGTGCAACAGAAATACTATTTAAGAAATAGTAGAAATGTAGAATGAAAGTTTGATGAGTTGAATTGAGAGTTGACATAAAGTGATGAAGGTAAATCATGTTTTCAAAATAGAATAAGTTAAAGAATCGATAAAAATAGAGGATCCGATATTCGATAAGAGATCGAATTAATTAAATCGAAAAAAAAATGATATATATATATATAATTTGGCATTTATTTTATATATGATGAAAATAAATATAATGTAATTATGGTTATATTAAGAATTTATATAAGATTATATTTTTTATAATATTAATTTAATCACATTAAGTTAAAAATTATATATAGTAAGTTATAAACATTTATTTGCTTAAATATTTACTCACGTAATATGATAATATGCAATAAAGTCATAATTTTGACATCGAATAAATTTTGGCGTCAGATAAAATTAAAACGAAATTACTGAAATTTTTTTAATTTCTTTTAAAAATATATATAGTAAGTTAAAAAAATTTCAGTAATTTCGTTTTAATTTCTTTTAACTTAAAATGACGTCGTTTTTAATTGATAAAAACGATGTTGTTTTAATAAAAAAAATTTTTAAAAAAAAAATTGACCTGTTCGAATTAAAAAATCAAATCAGTTCGACTAATTAACTACTTATTCATAGATTTTTTAATCAATTTTTGAAATGAATAAATAAAAATTAATAGAATCGATTTCTAATTTGATTTCTAATTTTTTTATTCAACCATCATCGTTAAAACAGCTAGAACCCAAAGATCATATGTACTTATGATATCTTTTTATGAAACAAGTAAAAGGGTTCACTGTTTATTGTGATTTTCTTGGTACTTAGTTTGGTGTGTAAATGGCATGTGAATCTACCCAAAAAGTGAACAAAGCCATCTATTGACTATTGGGTTACCCCCAAATTAATTCTAAAATCTATACCTGTGATACTATTTGTTTGCGGTGAAAGCAGCTTCCCCTTATCATTTCTTTCCTTTTGTTAATATATATTCTGAAAATTAATTATTTTATATATAAAAACTTTACACCGGTTTCAAGATATTTTTTGAATCAATTTATATATTTATCATGATTAAATTTTCTTCATGAAACATTTTGATTGCACCGTTTTATCATTATTAATATATAAATAATTTTTCTAACGACAATATTGAATTGTAAAAGATATGCACGTTTAAATAATTAGATTAATGAAGGGTTGATCTACATGTAATGTATATTAAAATAATAATTTTTTTATAAATTTCGCATAATAAGATTATTTTCATATAAACCATTATAATGGATATAAAAATTTTATAAAAGAGCAAATTATTTAATTTTAGGTGACATATTTTTTTTCATATATTATTTTTTTGTGAAATTAAAAAAAATAAAGAAAATAAGGGAAAATGAGAGTTAGTAATATTTTATCAGAGATTAAAAAGTTAATTTTTTTTTAAAATAAATGAATCATTTTATTAATTTTATCAAATTTTAAAAATTAAATAATAAATTTAACTTAAAAATTTACAAAAATCATGTATCTATTTTTAGAAGTCGCATAATTAATAGTTAATATTATAAGGAATTTTTTTTTTCTTACTTATTTGATGTGTGTTATGATGGCACAATTAATCTGTTTGGTATTTTTTTTTATCTCCTTATTAATTTTAGCTATATTGGGTAGTCTTTTCTAATTAATTACGTTCATATTTCTTTGCATAAGCACACGTACGTGCACAAAGGAATACCACAAATAATTAAATAAATGAAAATATCGAAAGGAAAAATAATAAAATCAAAGTTGGTTGACACAATAAACAAAATCTAAGGAAGTATTTAATTTAGAAAATAAATAGCATATTGTTGATAATTTAATAAAAACAGGACCCCTAAGATTAATGGAACCTGCTCTTACATCACTTTCTAATATTATCAACCCTACCTAACATTAAACATAGCATGGCTGGCATCTCAGATAAGAGCCACCTCCTCTTCTTATGATCCTCATCAATTTTCTAATTAATTACTTCTCCATAATAAATTTTATATATTTTCATTGATAATGGGATAAAGATTAAATATAATAATTTTGAAATTTTAAAAAATTGAACTGTTCTTTAAAAAAAAAAATCTCAGTGAAATTAAAATTTTGGTATCATATACTATTTATTTGCTTACCATCACAATCGCAATTGACCTTTCATTTAGGCAGTGATAGATATGGGTTGGCAGATGAGACTCTACCATCTAAGGTACACTATTATTTAATCTTCGAGAAGAATCATGATGTCTACCACATAATAACAAGCCCTACAAGTTTAATTAGATGTCCATTTAATAAATTTAAATGAGGACACATTTCTCTTTGTTATATATATATATATATATATATATAAAATATTATATAAAGTCAGATATCAAGTATAATATATATATAAATGATAATACAATGATAGATAAATTTTAACAATTTAAATTAAATATAAATAATTGCTATTCATCAAATTTTGGAACGATTTTTATATGAAAGTGTGATATTAATTTGATTTGATCGGTTTGAAGAGTTATTATTAAATTAAATTAATAATTTTAGTTTAAAAAATTTTCAAATCAAATCAAATTATCATTATAGTGAAACCGTCAGTTTTTTATTCGGTTTAAATAATTTTGGTTTATTGATTTCAAATTAATTTTTTTTTTTATAAATCGTCATTATTTTATTATAAATTTGAGGAAAAATATCAAAAAAGTATCGGTAATAAAAAAATTTTAAAAATAATTTAATATTATACAACTCAAAACTTGTTCATTCCATTAATTAACATACCTAAAATTTATATTTTTTAAAGAATTAGATTTTTTTATTTATTTTTAGTTAATTTTCACAGATGATATTTTTTTAAATTCTAAATTAATATTAGGTTAAAAAAATATGTGGTTATATATAAAATAAAATTAAATATATTTAATTATAATAATGATAAAAAAAATTATATATATATATATTTTCGGTTTGATTCAGTTTGAAATCGAAAAAAAATACTCAAATCACAAACCAAACAGAACTTTCAAATTACTTTATTTTTTAAATCAAACTAAATTAAATAAATTTAATCGATTTAATTTCTACCCCTAGTTATACGTCTCTAGTAGTGATGGAATTATAATTTTTTTATTTGTTAGGGTGAAAAAAAAAATATATATATTATTAATAATATTATATTTTTATATTTTTGTAAAATACTATAATTTTTAATCATTATTGATTATTTATTTATTTATTTATTAGTTTAATAGCATAATAAGAGAACATAGATTTAGTAGATAAAAATTGAAAGACTTAATTTCAAGGCTCAAAAATAAATTTTTCTTAAGTTATATATTTACATCAAATAAGAAAATAATATTTTTTCAATACAAAATTAATCATATGTACATAGAAAACTATAGGGAACATTACAATAAATACTGATTTGAAATTAATAAAAATTTGAATTGATCAGACATATCAATTTCACACTTTTTTTGGCCAACAAATTAATTACACATAGATAAATGAAATATTAAAATTTAGAATACTCAATATATATTATTTTTTAATAAGAATAATAATTTATAAATTTAGTGTGGTTAATTCTGCCTACTGAATTAGGGGTAGGTACGCCCTTAATTAATTAGTCTCTAGAGTCACTATAGAGTATATACAACTTATGATTGGCTAAGAATTGAATGAATCAAAATGATTGAAGATTGAAGGCCAATAATAGCAGGAGGAAGTTACTAGATCATTCAATAACAATCTTAGTTATTAGGGTTGTACACATTCAAATTGAATCTACTGATTTTTATTTGTATCTAATTCGTTTTAATTAAAAATAATTAATATATTAATTTGATTTATGTCTTTAAAATTTTTAAAACTAATCAGTTTAACTCAAATTATCAATTCCATAGTACTTACAGCTGATGTAATAATGATTCTAATATAATTTCATTTAGTAATAATTTATATTTGTTAACATATTTTTCTATTTGATGTTTATTCATCCAATAGTATTAATTTTAGGGAGCTTTTGAAGCTAGAGGTTGAAATAAATGTTTTTAGTAAAGAAAAACATATATGATGATTGAAAGATTGATTTTTCATATTTATAATTAAAAGATAGTTTAATTTTATAAAGATTTCGAATTTTAATTTTAATTTGAGTTAAATTTATAAAAAAAATGAATGTTTAGATTGGAGGTATGCATTTTATTAATAGTTAAAATGTTAATTATAAAAATGAATTCATTTATATGTAATAAAAATAAAAATATTATTTTTTATAATTTTATCGCAGCTCTCACTTATAAATATAATATAGTGATAATACATTTATAAATTTGAATTCTAATGCATAAAATAAAAAATAAGAAGTAAATAGAATAAAACAAGAAATTTTAGTATTGATTTTCATTCTCAAATAACAATTTTAGAAAAAGGTAAAATTATATTTTAAAAAAAATGCCAAAATTTACATCTTACCAACAACAATAATCTCCACAAATAATAATAATAAAAGAAAGATGCTCAAAAGTCATTACAGTATTGAGTTTTTTTCTATGTGAAGTTCAAATCATAGTAAAAGTCATTACACTACGATTCTTTTCCTGTGTGAAATTCAAATCATAGTGTATGTTGTAATGTGGAAAAATAAAGTTTTATGTTGCTTACTGCAAGTCTTCTTGCATTTACTGACCTTTTTAAATGGCCTACAAATTAGGCTACAAATATGGGCCACCCATATTCACACCTCATTTCTGGTAACTTTGAGATAATCTTCCCTCCCAATAATAATCAAATTTCCCATCATCTCATCATCATCATCATCATCATAATGTCTAATCACCAAAAAATAAAACCTTTCGCAAATAGATATTTTAACATAATTTAAAAAAAAAAAAAAAAATTGGAGTTATACCCATTTGATTAAAATTATATGCATCATCTTTTGCAATTGAGAAAAAATTTATAAAAAAATATAATATAGTTTATTTCATATAATTTGAAAAGATGATAAATATAATGAGTTGTTTTTCATTTTAATTATAATCAAGGGATAGAACTGTAACAAATTTTATAAAATTAAAATAAAATAGTATAATTTCAAATATTTAAAATATAATAGCAAATTTTTAATAATCTCTTCCAATTTTTAAATGAAGAGTGCTAAAAAAATTTTTTATATTGCATTCTCTTTATTTTCTTCATATTATTAAAATATATGAAATTAAATAGTCTAAAAAATATTCAATGATATTATTATTATATAAGTCAATTTTCATCGTTTTATTTCTATATATCTAGACTCTACTAAGAGGAATTCTCTTATTATTTTTTTTAAATTAATACTTTGTAGTTTATTCATTAAATATTAATTATATATTAAATAGATGGAGAATATTTTGCCATGATATGATATGTAATTCAAGCATTATCTTCCTATCACAAAAAGTTTGATACCAACTTTTTAATAAATATTTTTTTTTCATATATAGTCACTTTATTAGTGAAATAATTACTTTTTAACTTAAAATAATGGAAAATTTTATTTTATTTTTACAAAATCATGATAACAGTGACTTTATAAATAAAATAATGCACATAAAAAAGAATAAAAGAAAAAATAAACGAAATTGAAAAATTAATAAAAAAAAGTAATGCATATAAAAGAAGGAAAAAAGAAAAAGAATAAAAGATATTGAACATTAATAAAAGAACAAAAACATAAAAAAAGCATATGAGATAGTATTTGCTGGGATTCCATCCCAAAAAAGCATAGGAAAAATAAAAGAATAAAAGAACTTGACAACTAATAGATAAAAATAAAATAATAAATAAATAAAACGTAAGCCAAAGCAATTGCTAGGATCAGGGATCACAATTTTATTTGTCCCGCGGAGTATTTGCTATGCTCTAACTAGAATAAGGTGAATAATATTAACGTTAATATTCGTTACGAATCTTACTCGATTATATATATTATATATTTTTAATATTTTATTTATGTTTAATTTAATTTATAATTATTTTTATGTAAAATATAAATTATATTATATAGATATTTAAAAAAATATATATATACATATTTAAAAAAAATAAAAATATATATATATATAAACAGATGTTATCCGTCGCTCCCATTATATCCCCACGCCGTTTTGAAGTGAAACGGATGATGAACCGAATATTTTTATTTTTAAATAGATCGAATTTGAATTTAAAAAAATCTGTTTCAAATTCGATCCATTATCATCTCTATACAGGATTTGATCCAAAATCCAGAGATAGTAGAAAGAATGAAAAAATATGTTTTCGTCTTATAATAAATATTTTAATTTTCTTTTTGACATATTTTAATTTAATTATTTTATTTTCTAATTCAAATTATATTATATGGTAACTTTACAATAATATTCTTATTAAAAAATATATTAAAAAATATAAAATATTAGTTAAGAGATTTAGAATGTAAGAGAATTAGAAAGGTGAAATGAGAGTAAATAACGAATGAATTAAAAAAAATTAAAATAGAAAAATAATTTTTTTTTAATAATAATGTATTTTGTAATTAGAATGATTATTATGCAATATGAGAAATATTTAAAAATAAAATTCTATTTTTCCGTTTTCTTAAAAAACTTTCGGAAAATAAGCTCAATTTTTATAAGTAAATTTGCTCTATATTTTTTTAACTTTTATCAAATCATAGTTTATAAAAGGCAATAAAAAAATTAAAAAAAAAAATCAAAACATAATTTTCAAAACTAACTCTAAACTAAGTTCGAAATTGATTCTTAGTAATATACAATTAAAGACAGTAGAGTTTATTGGTATAGAAATAAAACTATCCTAAAATTTGACTAATATAATAATAATAATGTCTTTGAAGCTTTTGTAATCTATTTAATTTTAGCCTAGATAATACTCACCAGCCTTGTGTTGCCGATAGAACTAGATTGAACTTTCACAGGTCTCTAAAACCCATGCCTTATCTTTCTGCTTACACATCTTGTCCCATGAAATCCAACGCATCTTATTTTCCTGATGTCTTTTCCCCATTAAAATTTGCTATACTATTGACCTTTCATTTAAGCAGTCGTAGTTATGGGGTGGCAGATGAGACTATACCATCCAAGGCACATTATTATTTTATCTTTGAGAAGAATGATCCTGTATAACAACAACATAAAATAACATAAATAAAATAAAATAAAAGGGAAGAAGTTGATGCCTGAAATTTTCTTCCAATTGAATATCAGATTCTGATTCATAGTCTATGTATTGTTCTAATTTTATCGTATATGTCCCCAGTGGGACAGATTCTGATACATTGTATGAAATCTTTACAACAGCTTCATTCCTGACATTGACTGTTTAAGTCAGATCTGTCTGCAAACAATGCATTGGACTCTATATCTTGGTCAGCACATCCAAATTGTTGTTGCAGAAGATGCCGTACGCTCGTAGAGAGATAAATAGTAACCAAAATATGAAAGAAAACAAAAATCTTGTCGGATTTATTTCTCTACCAGAAAATTCTGCCGCCCTTCATTTCTCAAAAATGTAAACCAAGAATCCGTGTCCTATTATGAAGACTACACCTGCAGAAAGGGGGAGGCATTCAGGTTGAGTGATCGAGGAACATTCACCAGGAAAAAACTGATTCAGAAAAACCACTGAAAAGATTTACCTATTGATGCTACAAAATGACCCACATTTCAAGAAGCAAAAAATGCTTTCATATTCTGATATATTTTCACTAGCTTGGTTGCAAATTTCGAACCTCTTCATATATAGAGTGAAAAAGAACAGTAGGTATATACCTCTCACCAAAGCTTGGAAATATAACCTATGGCATTGAAAACATTAGAAGGCAAGTTAGACATAGCATCAGCTTGAGAATAACATCCTCATAATTTTATTACATATATTTACACTGAAAATAACAATACATGTAAAATGCATAGATCTGGATTTTTTAATAAAATTGTTCACGAGTAGGCAGATTAAGTGGAATTTCCAGGGATGGAGAACTTGGACATCCTTTTATAACAAAAAACAAAAAAAAAAAAGAATAACTTGTCCAGCAAAGAACTTTGATATAGTTCATTGTATTTCTTTCTTTTTCTAGGAGCTCCGATATTGTTAGTTGCAAATTTATTCCAGCTTAGAACAATTAACAGGCCTATGGAAAGTACATATCACTAGGATATCTAAAAGATAAATAGGTTCATAACATACTTCGAACCCCATAAACTCAATCCATACAGGTAAAGCTGCAGTCAGTTTCAATTCAAATCAAGAGTAGACCCAACTTGATCGCTTAGGAAGGGTTTGGTTAGACACTAACAGATCCTCACACGGCTTTACTTCCAAAATCACTTCCAGGAGGTTTTTGGTCAAGGCACCTAGTAAACCAACCCCTCTTTTGTCGGTTCTGGTTTAAACCCAACGTTCTTGTGCAGTTCATGAAGTTTCTAAGAATTTATGTAAAATTAAGATTAGCAAGGATGAAGCAAACATGTTGCCAACAACTTGAATTTCCACATACAGCTACATATTGATAATTAAATGTTCACTATAATTTTCAATTAAATTAAATTTACTTACACTTATGAGCTTTCCAGCATTCTCAGGCCTTTTCCCTAAACTTATTGCAGCAGCTGCAGCAGCTCCTGATGAAATACCAACCTAGGAATCGTGGGGGTAAATAAATTAAAACAACCAGATTGTATTTATTTATCATTTATAAAAAGAGGGCTCATAAGCTCGTGCTGTCGCATTGCGATACCTAGTATTGGTTAAAAAGGATGACTTTTTTTTTTCAACATAGCACAAGGAGATGAATTTATAAGGTCAAACAGTATTTTCATGTCAGTATCAAGCTAAGAAATTCCAGAAATGCTAAATAATTATACAGTCTAATAAAAAACTTGAAAAGTAATGAATGAAGTAATACGGAATACTAAAGCTTTATGTTTAAAGATTTTTGCATGTTACCAGCAAGCCTTCCTCCAGTGCCAGTCTCCTTGCCATTTCAACAGCTTCAACATCAGTGATCTATATTTTGTGTCAACAACTTCGGATCAAATAATTCATTTAACTGAATAGCTAGTGATAATACATCTAAGGAATCTTTTCCAACAAAGAAGTTAAATCCAATCAAGTCAAACATGTAATAGTTTGGTTCAGGTGCAATGTGCTCTGACTTCTGAGCGAATCCCAAAGAAAGCAAATTTAAAAACAAATCCCATGGAAGACCAAAAAAGTCTTCGTAGACTTAAAGGACAATTTTTAACATGAACAAGAAAGTAACAAATTCTTTTGGATAAATACAGTGGAAACTGCTACAGAAAAATAGTTGGGCACCAGATATGTACATCAATATTGTGAAGAATTCTATAACATATGGCAAAAGAGAGGAGACTTGCAGATTAAACAGTTGGAAATGATGAACCATTCAACAATTGTGTTCACTTTCACTTTAGCCATATTCATTTTATTCAACAAATGAAGAGGATACTAAAAATGCATATTTATGTCCACTTTATGTATTAACTCCATTATACAAAGGACAAGAGCAAATATTTCCCTCTACATTGCATCTTGTATATTGTTCTCTCATAATAATTCCCTAATCTGTAAGATTTTCAGTAACTGCCCTTGATTTTTTGGACAAACAAATGTGATATTTTCAGGTTGCTAATAAAATCCAAAGTTCCATACAAAGGTTGCATTGGAAATTGGACCAATATCACCTTCTCACCTTGATAACCTCATCAAGCAATTTGACATCCAAGATGCTCGGTACATAACCTGCACCAAGATATATTGAGGCATTAACAGAGAATGGACACTGATTTCTTCCAGCAGAAAAAAGCAATAGAATATTTGAATCAAATTAAAGATGAATAAAATGATTTCCACCTGGGTTTTCTCCTGAGATTACACTCCTTTCAGCAGGCTCCACACCAATCACCTAAATAAACAAGAATTTGACATTGAATTTGCCATCATACAGAAAGATGGACAACAAAACAGACAAGTGCAACATCATTTCATTTTCGACATTGCAAAACCAAATATTTTTGCAGAAATGCCAAATTCTATAATTTTCATGATAGCTACATTTATCGAGAGACAAGGATATGATTAATGAAGTAGCAAGTAAACATGGTTGTTATTGCAACTGATGGCTCAGCATAATGTGCATTTTCATTTTTCAAACTGAAATTAAATTGGTATAAAAACACAGAATGCATCAGCTCACAAAAGACAACATACATTTAATAATATAAAAATAACAGAAAGAAAACCAACTAGTGTCACCCATCTTAAAAGATTGCATATATAACTTGTATCTAAATGACCTATAACATAAGGTTGTCATCAAAATTTATATGATACTCTAAGCCCATATCTGTCTTTCAAAATGTATTATAACTAAAATGCCCACTGATTAATAAAAGAAAAAATCCAATAGCATCACCTCAAGTCCTTTCAGGTAATCCCCTCCAAAAAGTAAGTAAACTGAAATGATAGGCATCAGAGATTCTCATAAAAAACAACGCCCACCTTAATTTTTTTGTTCATTATTTTCAAGAAACGTCCAGTGCCTGTAACGGTACCACCAGTTCCCATTCCAGCAACAAGTATGTCAACTTTTCCTTGAGTATCCTCCCATATTTCAGGTCCTGTGGTTTCAAAGTGGATCTGGAATTTATGCAAGAAAATTTTAAAATAAGCCCCTATATATATATATATATATATATATATATATATAAAGAAAACACTAAGGTGCAACCAAGAAATTTGAAAGTAGTGTGAGAAGCATCATTGTTACCTTTGTGTTAGCAACATTCTCAAACTGTTGAAACAAGTAAGCATTTGGAGTGCTGAGAACAATTTCTTCAGCCTTATCAACAGCCCCTTTCAAACCTTTCTCTGGGTCCGTCAAAACAATTTCTGCTCCAAATGCACGTAAAAGGACCCTTCTTTCAAGACCTATGGATGCAGGCATGGTGACGATAAGTTTGTATCCCTTAGTTGCCGCAACAAAAGCAATACCAAGTCCAGTATTTCCACTTGTCGGTTCAACTAACACGCTCTGCACAGAGATAAGATTCTACATGTGCTATATATAATCACACCAGGTATAAACATTTTCAATAAAAGATATACAGCTAACCTTCCCAGGAGAAATCTCTCCGTTTTCTTCAGCTTCAGATATCATACTATAACCAATTCTGGAATGACAACCAATGACAATTAGATAACAGCAGAAGACTAAAACACCTCTCTTGTGATTCTCATCTCAAGAGAACTATTGAAAACTTGCCCAACATTTTAAGCACCGAGTTCATCCATTTTTCATAAACCATGAGCCTATCCAATTACGTGAATTGTGATGGATCATACAAGTATAGGCACATTATAAAGTTCACGCTTATTAAAAAATTTAAGGAATAAAGACTCCATCAATTGAAAAGGCAGAGTGTATAATGTCATTTTGTCCGATAGAGAAGAGAAAATTACCTATCCTTGACACTCCGGCAAGGTTCCATGGATTCAAGTTTTGCAGCAATATTAGCCAGACAGCCTTTTGTAACTTTGTTGAGATATATCATTGGCGTTCTACCAATCAACTATATCAATTTGCCACAACTGCTCAAATCAGTGAAGGTTTTGAAGCATAAGCATTTTAAGAAAAACACTGAACTACTCATAACATACGACAATACGGCCAAACATATTTGGTACACTCTAGGATCCAATAATTTAAATGATTACAATTTTTATTAATATGATATATATTTTTAAGTATAATTATTAATATAATCAATAAATTCTATTTAATTATTTAAAAAATAAACTTGAAAAAAAATATCTAAGGTTTCGGATTCCTATTCCACTTGGATTCCGATTCCAAAATGAACCAAATAAGCTCCAAAATCATCTTTTGAGGTTGAAATAAAAAATAAAAAAAATTGAGTGGGATAAAAGTTATATATTATTGTTTGAAAGTTTAATTAATTTAGATAAAATAATTTAATTTACTTATTATTAAAAAAAAAAATTAATAATACTATTTCACTCTTAATAACTAATAATCTTTCTTATCACTTTAAAAAATATTTATTAATCAATTTTTTTTTTCTATTCTTCTCCTATCCACAGAATAAAGATCGTCCATTCCTTTCTCATGAATAAAAAAATCCCGTAGAAGGGCTAAAAGAAAAAAATAGAAAGTTGGCTCGGTTGTGATCAGATTTAGGTTTTTTGTTGTTGATATATATAAAACATCAAATAACAAAAACGAAACCTGTTTTAATAACATAATTGCTGTGTCTGCAATTCTCCAAAATGAGAAATGCACATCATTTTCAAAGATTAAAAAAATTCTCCTTTTTCGCTTTGTACTTATAAGTAAAGAAAATTTCTTTTTCTTAAAATTTTTACAGACAAAAATATTCAAACTTCCCATTTTTCTCAGGGAGAATTAAAAATTAATAATAATAATAGTTAAAAATTACTACCAATTTAGCACAAGCAAGTAACAGGCTAATGGCAAAATCAGTAATTTCATTAAAAACCAAAGGCCAGAAAAAGAGAGGGAGAGTTTAAAATAGACCTGGGTGACATCCTCTGCTATGTTGACGGTGTTAACTTCTTCCTCCTCATCTACAGTGGTTGTCTGGTAAAGGGAAGGAGCCTTGGCTTTAGCATAAACGACAATGGATGCGTGTCGTTTTGAGGCAAAGGAGCCCTTCACGGAAGCATTACTAGAGGTGTTGAAAGGAGCAAAACGATGCTGGTTAGGAGCCGAGACAATGGATGGGAAAAGTGGGAGGATAAGAGAAGAATAAGCTAGCGCCATGGATAGATAAAAGAAAGGTTTTTCAGAGGTTTATAAATGCGAGTTTTTCCTTTCTTTTTTTTTTTTTTTTCTCCTAGACTGCTTATTAAACCTATCCAAAGTTCTGTATTTTATGAATAGCCCTAAAAATTCAATCTTTGTTCTTTAACTGATCGCCACGTTATCACAACATCCACCGCCAGTTTTCTGACACGTCTACAAAAAATGAAACGTCATCTTAAATTTGCCACGTTTTTAATCGATACCACGTAAGGTGATGCCAGCTCATCAAAATGTTGCCTAGTCAGCAAAACATCATGACGCATAGAAGATATATGCCATGTCACAATGAGGGGGAGATAGCTGGCATACATATGGGAGTCAAATTAGCCATGTCATGGAATGCCAGCTCATTCGACGTGACCACGTCATCAATGTGCAATCATTAGTCAACCACGTCAGCAATCAATGCCAGCTGTCATACAATGTACAAAATTTGCCACGTCATACATAGCCAAGTAATCACTCACATGAGCACATTTTTACAGCTGTCAGACATATGGACTTTAAGATTGCCACGTCATAATATTACACGTCAACTCCATTCCAACTGTCAGACATGTATCATGTTTGCCACATCATCCGCTGCCACGTTATCACCATACTTGACACGTCAGCAAATGAGTACATCTGTCAGACACGCAGGCACAGTTGCAACACCATTGAAAGACACGTTATCATCCGTGATAAATTAAAAAAAAAGTACTCCTAAATCTGCAAACTCCGACTCTCTCTCCATCGAGAAGACCCAAAAGCTTCTTCTTCCTGTAAGCTCCTCAAATTTCTCGCTATTTCTCTTTTTTTTTTTTTTTGAGTTTGTTTTCTTAATTCTCTTTCTTTCTTCTCCAATAAATATTATTTTCCATTTTATACTTCTTCAAAGCTCAAGCTTAATTAAAATAGGGTTTAGTGGCTGTAGCATTCTCGTCTTGAAACTCAATTCTCTGTTTGCTTACAAAGAAAATGAGGGAAAATGAGGGAATGCTAAGTTCTGATATTGTAAGGTTGTATGATACAAAATACACAGTTCAGTGCTGGAAAATTTTTCACCCTGTATATAAAAATACAATAGCTAGGTTGTGGATTATGTTTGAGACATTTAATTGTTATACGTATAAGAAAGAAGTTAATTGGGATTTGTCCAATGACATGCACACCTATTATTTGGAAATTATGGAATTTGTATCAACAAATGTTTCACTAGTACAGCCACAAAACTCTCATTATTCTTCATCTTCTAGGTCAATTTGCAGAACCACAAAACAGCATCTATATAATCGGCAAGTCTAATCTTATTGTTATGTTATGTTTCTGAGAAGGAAAGGAAAGCAAGCATTGAAGTATTAAACCCAACCGTCGGCATCTTTTCGTATTTTCGTGATTTAAATAAATCTTTGCCAAATCTGCAAAAAAATTTCAGCTCTCTTACATTTTGCAAATTTGGTTCCTTTGACAAAAACTCCACATTAATATGCACTAACAATTATCTTTTGCCTCTTTCTGAAAAATAGATTCTGATTAGTACATCAAAGAATAGTGCAAAAATATACAAGGGACTGGAGTCAGCTTGGTCCAGAGGTATTAGAAGATTAGCGGTGGCATGTGATAGTCTTGGGGTAATCTAAATGCTAATCAGGAACGATGAGGAAATTAATGTGTCTACCGGCCTTGTGAGACAAATTAAGAGGTTAATGAGAAATGAATGACAGGTACTAATCTACCACATCTACAAAGAAGTGAATTTTTGTGCAGACTGATTAGCACATCTTAATATGAGCCTCAATTTTGGAATGGACACCTTTATACAGGAATGTCCAGCTTGCTTATGCATGATTTATGTGGTGTTCCTTACTCAAGAAACTGCATTTTGTAATTTTTCTGGTTTTATTTCCTTCTTTACCAAAAAAAGAATAGTGCAAAAATCACTGCAATTATTTTACTCATAACATACATAATTCGAGTATTCTCAATTTACTTTTGAAAATATAAGTTAAATTATAAATTTTAAGCAAATATTCTTAATCAATAACTTTTAAAAATTAAACAACAAATGCCAACAATGCAAGGGAAGTTGCTATGCAGTGACCAATAGTTTTTAACTCCAATCCAACTAAGAATATGCATTGATCAATATAGGCTTTCTAATTTATAATCTCTCAACGTTTTATTTATAATTGTGAATATGTACATTTAGCAAACAACTTGAACCTCCAAATCGACCCTTAAATATACTATCCTCTTCAAAAGGCCTGACTCTGTGCCGGCTAGAGCAGACAATGTCTTCATAATTTCACATAATAGTTGAGAGAGAAACACTGGTTTATGATACGAGTGATTGAATATAATTTGCTATAAATAGCAGCCAAATGCCTTAACTTTCTTTGAAAAAATTTATGTTTTTCTTTTTACAATAACATTCAAAATCTGCAATGATAACAGATTGCAAGTCTCGCCTACGAGAATTGCCTTGCTACTCTCACCTTTCTAAGCAGCAAAACCTTAATGTTATGTCTCATGAAAAGCAACAAGGTCATTGCCAAGAAACAGAGAATGTTAGTTTCCCTTCCTCACCAAAAATTACCAGGTGTCTGTATTTTACTTGACAATCTATTGTCGCCCACAATGAACCCTGAGAATCTCATGGACTTGTGTATCTTCATTTTAATGGCAGGGACCTTTCTGGCCACAGCTTGCCATATCATTTGAACAGCATCACCTTCCTTGGAAGGATACCCGAAGTCAAAGAAATGTTCAACCTCTTTCAATTTCTGCCACATTTGGGTCCATTCATCCTTCCCAATTCCCCTAATCAAATTTATGAGGAACTTTTCTTTGATGGCATCTGATGTACGAACAAATATGCAAAACTCAGAGTAGTCGAGAACGTCCTCAAAAGGAAGCTCAATGTCATCACTTATAATGACTGGAACACAGTGGCTGGCAATGGCATCAAAGAGACGGTTTGATGAGGGAGTGTCGCCTGCAATATTGAGGCAAAATTTGGAGGAGTGCATTCCATGGGAAGCTTTGTTTATTCCATCCTTTTGAACGCTCCCAAATTGAAAATGCACATCTTTTTCATCTTTCAAAAGGTAAAATAATTCTTGCCGTGCAAAGCCACCCTAATAATGAGAAACCCAAAAGTAAAGAATCAGGCATAAACAAAGTACAACCAACCTAAAGTGAGGCAAAGAATATTAAACAATGATCGAAAAGATGAATATAGAATCACTTTGACAGGACGCATCCAGAATCCAGTAAATGCAAAGAGCAAGTCCAAAACACAAAAAGTGGAAAACATTCACTGATACAATCACATTACCACATTACAAAGATCAATTGAAAATTATCATGGTCCAATTTCCATCAAACTAATTCCAGCAAGCTATAGCTACATCTCATCCTCAAGAGGCCATCCGGAATATTTAACACTAATACACAATTTGTCTATGAATTGCTATTTAATTACAAATAAACCCAGTAGAAGAGTCCAAGCTAGTTTTAGCAATAAGAAATTCAAGACCAGCAATGAAAGGTAAACTTTCAGTCAATTTTCACTGAATGGCAATTTTATAAAAGGTGCCTATTCAAATATTTATGTTGACATTGCAAAAAGAATAAAGACCTAAATTTCTTTTCCTTGGTCTATCAGAAGGCTCTAAAATATATATAATTAATAGTTTGCCCTTAACATCTTATGCATGAATTTTTCTTAATAATATTCTTTTTGACAGGAGCAAGATTTCAGTGGAAAGTCCCACAAGTAATTAAGGATCTATAATTGTTCAGGGAAGGATGACGTATTGCATTCTTACATACACCCCTCCCCCAATTCCTTGTTTGAGATCAGGGACGAGGAGAACATTGTTTAATCTGAACATAATAAATTATCTAGTATTTAAACTCACTAACACTATACTCCTGAATAACTCCCAAAACACTACTTTTTCCTGTTTTTTCTGCATGACCACGAACCACAGTCCACATAACTTCTTTCCCACCCACTAAATAAACCTTGACGAAGTTCTGATGATCTATTAATTTTTCCAAAATCCGAAAGCTTTTGGAGAATCATTTTTCACCTGTGTAACCTTAAATGCAATTTAAGAGTAGATGGATGTTTTGTGTTACTTGACATTAATCGTACACCTTATCTACTTTCTCTACACCAGAATTCCATTAAATTAAGCCCTCTTTTTAACTCAATTCCGCACATGATAGAAGTGTGAAGCACATGTCATCAAGCACAACAAAGACATGCAATGGAAATTTGTCAAATAGTTGCCTAATTTTACAATTAGGAACATGTAAAAATGAAATTCTATTCTAAAAACAACTAAATATTTCCATATATTAAAGAGGAAGAGAACATACATCTTTCCTGTATATGGCTCCTTGAAAGTACACCAAAATTGGGCGGCTGTCAAAGTTGGACGAATCACTGTTGTAGCTTCTGATTACATGTTTGTAAGGTGCAATTATGTCTTTGTCAACATTGGCTATATTGGGAGGATACCTCCCAAAGTCTGCAAGTATGAACATTGCTGGCCATAGCTTCATCCTTGCATTTAACATGCTATTTGGATGGTGAGCCAATATGATGTGGTCTCGCCCACCTGACCTTTTCCATTCCCTTTGTGATGTCACAAACTTTACCAGCTTCTCTTGCAACAATTTGTTCTTACTCTTCTTTTGATGTGGATTTACCTTAGAATATCTATTGTAACTCAATGAAGAAAAGAATGGTACAAATATAACATCAGCTTCACTAGAATTCTGGACTCTTATAGCACTACTAGCTCTAGGAATGCCAGGAATTTCTGAAGCAAGAAGATCCAATGTTAGCCAATATTCTATACTGTGTTGCAAATTCAAACCACCAGGATATGCAGGTATTTTAGTTCTAAGATCAGGCCAAACACTATCCTCCTGTGCTTTCCAATCTAAGAGTTCAAAATGAAACTCCGATGGCAAATCATACATGAAAACCTTAAGAGGTTCTTTGCTATTCTCATCATGGGTATTACATTTCACCCCTTTCACATACACTTTCTCTTGGGGTGTTTCTCCTCCTTCACTAACATCTGCAAGGGTCGATCGACTTCCTAATGAGGGTTCAAAACTATTTTGATTTGAGGATAAAGAACTAGCATTGTCAACTAGGGAATGCAATGGATTGATTAACAAAGTATGATCAACAAAGTTAGGCTGGCCCGTGGAACGCAACACTAAGAACCAAGATAATATAAACAAGGTCAATATGGATGAGAACAAACACAACAAAGATTTCCTAGAAATAACTCCAAGGGTTGAGGCATGCTTCTCAGCCATTGCATACTAATTCAAAAAATAAATCAGCAGTATCTCCTAACAAAAATCATATCTACATTAAAATGCCAAAAACATATCCTATTAGTATCAATCTTCAGACCTGCTAGAAGAAGAAATGGCTAAAATTTCTCATATGCACTCCAATAAGCGAAACTACCTCTACAGAGACATTCAGTTTGATAATACACCCATTAATCAAAACCCAGAAATTTTATCATTAGTTTTACCGCATTTTCCTTCTCCACATTGGCCAATTGAGAACAATGAACTCAATCGAAAGGCAACTAACTATAACCCAGCTCAAACAAAACAGAACCCAACAAGAAAAACATCCCCAGAGAAAATGGCTAAACACCCAGAAAAGATAAATGACAGAAAATTGAAAGGAAATTTCCTGTCCGTTGTTTAGCCAAATGATATTGTTGTTAGGAATCGTACCGTAGAGAGAAAACAATGAACCAGAGACCAAAATTGCCGTTGTTGTAACACTTTCTTTCTCTCTCTTTCTGTTTCAGAAATCTTCCATGCGAAACCTTTTTCCTTCTTGAGTGCAAAACACGAACCGAGTTAGCGTGGAAATAGGATCCATCTGTGGAAGCGGGCTCTCCCTTTCTACCTCTCTCTCTCTCTCTCTCTCTCTCTCCCAGTTTATTTGTATTTGTTTGTTTTGGTTATTTATGGTTGGAAAAAAAAAAATTACATAAATGGTGTCTAATTTTTTTTTTAATTTTTTCTATTTTGATGCTTAATATATTTTTATCTAATTAAATATTTAAACTGATAATTTTTTAATATTTTAAAGTCTATGAGCAATTTTATTGGTTAAAGGATTATATTATTTTTTTATATTTTAAAAACTAAAATATCCCTGTTTCTCATCACTTAATTTATATTTTTTTAATTTTCTTTCTTTTCCTCTCTTTATTTTTCAAATATTTTATTTTTTAATTTATTGAAGGATTATAGAAAAAATATAAATGAATTTAACTTAATATTAAATTTTTATTTTATTTTTTAAAAATAGAAGGAGAAATAGTATTATTTTTTAAATGAGAAAAAATAATTATAAAAATTTTTATTTATAGTTTTAATTCTTATAAAGTAAATATAAATAAAATAATAATAACAAATAAAAAAGAGAAAATAAAAAATATAATGTTTTAAAATGAGAATGTTAAGATATATAATTATTTTAACTAGTAAAATCTACTATAAAAATTAGCTAGTTCAAACATTTAATTGAACAAAAAATAAGTTTAAATATTAAAATAATAAAAATTAAAGAATTTGAAACCATTGATGCAATTTTTCCTTTATGATCTGTTGGGTATTAATGATAAAAGTCTTTTTCTTTTTAAAAAAATTACAAAATTTTTCAAAAACTTTTTTGGTATTTAAACAATTTTTTTATATGATCATTCTCTCAATTTTTAAAAATAATATGATATAAATTTTTTAATCATTTTTTTATTATTAAATTATTGATTTACAACTCTAAGATCTATCTTCATTTGCAACTCTCGACATCATTTAAAATATTATTTTGGTCCCATAAATTTTTTTCTTGTATTTTTCTAATTTTAAAAATTTTTAAATTATAAATTAATATTTTAACAACTAAAAAAGACTAAAAATATTTATATGAGATTATTTTTATAAATAGAAAAACTTATCAAACAAAAAAAATAGTCCATAAAACAATATAAGATTTTAAAAGCTGTAATTTTTCTTCTTCTTTTTTTATTACTTGAAAGTTTTGAAAATAAGGAAGAGATAAGTAAAACTAATATATAATATAATTTGAAAATAAAAATAACTTCATTTTAATTATTATTTTTGAACTATGAAAAAATTAAAAAAATAAAATAAAAAGAACATTATTAATTGGTCGCACCAAATTGCAGAACTGAATTGGTATACCAAATCCATTAAATAATTTATCATTCTTAACAATCTCATTTTTTTTATATTGGAATCAAATGTTGACGATGTGTATTGTTTTTATTTTGAAAATGAAAGAATGAGTCATTTTCCTTTTGCTAGTCAGTTGATTGTAATTGAACGTAGCTCCACGACAAGAAAATGGGCAAAAAATTCTAAACTTGTTGAATTTATTTAAATTGACTGAATTAGATTTATTTAAAAAAAATTCGCAAAATTTAATTGAATTTTTTCAGGCAGTAATTTTTAAAATATTAAAAAATAAAATTTGATATTAATTAAATTTAAGTACTCTTTTTTTATTTAGAAATAAAAATATATATATATATATTATACTTGAAAAATAAAATGATTTGGTGTAGTCCATAAAAAAGTAATAAAAAAAATCTAGTGTGGTTTGTGTAATATTTGTAATTGTGGGAGAAGAGGAAGATGAGCATTTGTATAGCCTTTGAGTTTGAGATATCAACCAAAGCAAATTTATTGAGAAGCTACCACAAAGTAAATGCTTAATAAGACAATTATTAATAGTCATATTTGATTGCATCTCAAAAATAAAATTATATGTTATTCTAAAATATTATATTAGTTGTTTATTTGTATAATAATTAAACATTTATCAAATAATGTATTCATTCATTCCTACAATAAATATTATAATTATAAAATATATAATAATTAGATATTGAAAAAGTTTTATCGTTTTTATGAATTTCTCTTGATTCAAGTATAAGATAATTAGACCCAATAAACTTAGATATTATATATTACGAAGTAATATCAAAAAAATATATAATTATTATGAATTTTTTTATTTATTATTTTTAATTTATTAATTATTTTAATTTTTAATCATCTTCATAAATCTCTCATATTTTATATTTTTTAATTAATTTTTATATTTTTCAACATATTTTCACTTAGAGTGTTATTATTAAATTAATATAAAAAATAATTTAGATTAGAAAATAAAATAATTAAATTGGAATATATTAAAAAGAAAAGTAAAATATTTATTATGGGACTGAGGGATAGTAAAATAAAAATGAAAGAAAATATTTCCATTAATAGAGAGATTTCAAATAAAATTTTAAGTGAACTTTTTTTTTTATATTAAATATAAAATACGTAGATTTACAAATAAATATTATATATACTAAATAAATAAACTTTTAAAAGTGATCAGCCAAATGCAATGTTCAAGCTCTGGAAAATGCTGAGGTTGGTCAGATTATCTGGTGTGGCATAAACACGTGGACATGTAAGATCCAAAACCACCTCAATTTTGCTTCCACCTTGGGAGCGGTTGCCTCCCACGTGACTTGCCTTTTCAAAATATATACTCCTTCCAGGTTTTTCAGAATTCTTAATATTTTGTAATAAGAGACAAATAGTTCAATACAAAAAATATTAATCTAATAACAATTAATCCCTAACCTCTTTATGTACTAAATAGACATACTACTATTAAACTATTAATCCAACTCAGATCTGTTCATGAGCCAAACTTAAGTTTGAACATTTTAAGTTTTTCACATACTTAACTTGCACAATCCGTAATTTTCCTCACTAATTACGTTACGATCTGCACTGCAAACAGGTCAAATCCAGCCTAATAAACGAAGAGCCAATGGTTAAACTGTTAATCCAGCTAATAGCCTTGGCTGATACAACCTCTAGAAAGTTGTCCCAGAAGAATGTAAAATTGCAGCAATGGCCCTCCGAGTATCAAGGTCGCATGAAAAAAAAAATTGTAGATTTTGAATTTACAAGGACAAAAGTGTAAGGTACAACAAATCTTAGGGGGAATTTTAATAATTTAACTAAAAAAGATGTTTGCTTTCTAACCTAAGTATGTTCCTACGTAACTGAGTACATCAATTAATGATATTTTTATGTATCAAACTGAGAAGATAATTATAATATAACATTATATTGGCAAAATGTGTAGTGCAACTCTTACCACACAAATCTAGGATCAGCCAATTACATTATTTCAGATAAGTTTCAATCTCAAAACATATTAAACAAGAAGGCATTATTGCTAGCCAAAGCAATTCATGGAAATTTTTTTTTCAAGAATTAAAAGCGCTAGAAGTGAGTTTACATTTCAATTGCTCTGATGCTAGATAATTTCGTTCAGAGATAAGGAACCAAAATACAGAGCAGTGAAGTCTTTCATTGAGTCCATGCAAGTGATGAATACAGGGTCCAGAACTTGTGAAGGATCAGAACTGGAACTGCATCTCAGACGTGTAGCCAAGAGCTTCCAGGTGTGCAGCCATGGCCTTGTTCATAGGTGGTGGTCCACATCTCAGAATCTGCAAATCATGCAATGACAACTATTAGTACACCAATAAGCCATAGCATCTCTCTATCTACTTTGCTCGATGCCCATTTTAATTCTTTAAATTTACAGACTCTTTACTAAGTTTTGAGTCGATATTCAGAAGCAAAGAACAAATAGATCAAAAGCATACCTTGATATCAGATGCAGGAGCAGGGCAGTGATTTTCAATCATTTCCTTTGATACAAAGCCAACGCCACCATCCCATACTTCAGGAGGCTGAGAAAAACATTGTTCAGCGAGGCAGTTTCAGTAATCAAATGGCCATTGGTTACACAATGAATTCAACATTTATAATTCAGTCAGAAGGATATTATTCATGCATGAGAAAAATGTCAAAAGCATGGCCTGCCAAATATGCTGCACAATAGCCACCAATGCATTTGCAAGCTTATCCAACCATGACAATGAGTTAGCAAATTATCAACCATGATTAGTTATTCCCTCCTTTTTGTCATAATATTCAACACACAACCTCAACATATATTTTTAACTGGTTCAATTTTTAAGAACATTTTAAGCAGTGCAGTTAAGCTAAACAAAGTAACAGGATATTATCGGCTTCTCAAATAAACTAACCAAAACAAGTGGAGGAAATAAGAAAAGTAGCAACGGCAGTTGCAAAAGGAACTAACCTGATTCAAAACGTAGTAGACTTTGAAGCGATCAGGGTAATTAGCAGCAAGGCCATCCAATTCTTGCTGTAAATAAATGAAAATAAATCAGTTGTCTAAAATATAGCAAGTGATGGCATGATTACCATCACATAATAAGAATACTTACAATGAAGAGTACTGACAAGGACATCAGTCAATTGAAACAAGTAACTAGCCAAGAACTTGACTCAACTAACCCTTAATCCAAAACAAGTTAAGGTATAGGTCCTGAATGATTACATTGTTGTGTTGATTGAAACTACAACCCAAAATTTTGAGAAGGAACTTAGAGAAGTTTTAGTTCCACTAAGAGATATCTACTACCCTAATTTTTTTTTTAAGAAAGAATTTTCCCCATTAAGCTGGCCCCTTTTTTAAGAAAAGTTTACCTGTGGAGAACTTTTTCTCTCACCAGATTCATTTATATTACCAAAGTCTTGGCTCAAATCATATTGACAAGCCTTGTTTTTTTTACAATTAGAGTTTTCGTCTTAGCTCAAATAGTAAAATGACCGCCCAAGATTCTTAATCTGATTTTTCTTTCTTTAAACAAAAGAATATTAAGCAATCAATTTAAAGGAGAAGCTCCCATGGAAATTTTTATTTTTATTCGATAAGCAATAGATAAGTTAAGCGCGAAAAGGCAATTACAAAATCCTGTGAAGTGGTTGCATGACTCAAGTTAGAGTCATTTACTTTCAATTTGTTATCTAATGAGGCCACCCATTTACTTTCTTGTTAGTGTAACACCATTTATGTTTCCAATGTCTGAAATGGCTGAAAAGTAAGTAAACAACTCTGAAATCCATGAAATCGTATGTAAAATTCTTTAAGGCAGAAAATGTGCTTGTATGGAATTTGATTTCACTACAATCTGAGTTAAAACTATAGTGAAAAGAGTGTAAGGCCAATACTAATGCAATTTGTTTCACAAGTTCAAAAATTTAACTGACAAGGCTACATCATAAGAAACAGAGGTGTAGCTTACCTTTAAAAGAATGTCCTCGTACGTAACATTAGCATAAATGAGGAATACCTTTGTTTTGTCCTTTGGGTTTTCTAATATCGCTCTGGCAACCTGGGTGCAAACATCAAGAAACAGCATAACATATGATCATCGTATCCATGTAAAAGGAAATAGTTCCAGATCATTGCAAGTTAAGATTTCACAGAAATGATAAAATAAACATAACTTCTAATTACATACTTGGAACATTGGAGTGATGCCTGAGCCTCCAGCAAGCATACCGAATGCTCTAACCTGGCCAGGTTGATACCTAAAACGCCCCTGGTACAAATAAGATATTTAACACCAGCATTCAAATGAGAGCATTACCTTTTCACAATAGTTATATAGCATGTGTACAGTCTAACCAAAAAATGATGCTAGTAACTATTTACTTTCTCAATTTAGAATGCTTCACAAGAATCACTGAGAAGACTTCCTTAAGCAATTGAGAGCAATGGTTAAATTGCAGCCTTATAGCTACCAAAAATAGATCTGGTAAACTAAAAGTTAGCATAGAAAAATCATACATATATTATTCTGACATCTCATTTAATACCCAATGAAAGTCATGATGAAATTGTAACATGTAGTCGATGAGTCAGGTATAACAATAACAAAAGTGTACATTTCACAAAAGTATCATCAATGTATCAACCATCCTTTTAGTTCACATAGAATGGCATGTTTATCAAAGAAAAACAAGCACAAAAGCAGATACCTTGGGTCCCTTTACAGAAAGATAATCACCAACACGCATCTCTCGGAAGTGATGGGACATCCTTCCTTGCGGATACATCTACAAAGAAAAATCCAAAGCAGCAAATAAGTTTGAAATATCTATCAAGACCATGAACAGAAAATTCTCTGGTGCATACCTTAATAACTAGTTCAAAATGTCCAACATCTGAATCCAATGTAGTTGGGGTATATGGTTTAATAACCTCTTCACCTTGGCTATCCTTACCCCTGTTCAAGAAATTAGCTAGTGAAAAGACTTGACCATGACAGGAAAATGGCAATCCCTAGGAAAGACTTCCACACCCATCAATATTATTAACAAGATTTGACTGGCCAATACATAGGATCAGAGGATTCAGAAAATAAATTTAATGCATGTGCATAGATCAAATTCACAAACATTTTACTTGAATTTGAGAACCCATTCCCGTCAACCTATTGTTTCCAAAGAAAAAACACAACGAACCTGCAGCTTATATGTTGTCCAATTGGAAGGCCCAAAACTGAAGTAGGCGTAGGAAGTGCAAATGTGAACTTTGCAACATTATGGCTCAGCTGAGTGCGCTTAACAAGTTTAAAATCCTTAAAATTCTCAGGATCTAAAAAGCCTAAAACCAGACAACAAAGTTTCAGAAAACACAAATAAACAAACGCAAAGGGAAGGGAGTTCACATCCATTATTTTTGAGTCCCAAAACTTGTAACTTGCACCGGGCATATTTATAATCAAAGCCAATAACACATCTTTCTCAAAGAAAATACATAATATCGACAACATGAGGGAAAATAAAAAACAGAAATCAGAAAGCAATATGAAAAATTGAATCCTTAAATAAAACAAGATGGAAGTTCAATCAATACCCAGAAATCAAAAACATTCAACTAATGATAATAATTGCACAATAGAGTAAAAGGTCAAACCTTTATGCTTTTTGGAGGAAAAGAGAAAAACAGCACCAAAACCAATGGCTAAAACAGCCACAGTTACCCCCACAAGAATCTGAACATCAAGTGTTTGCAAGAATTCCAAATCCATGGTGGAAGATTACCAAAGAATTAACCCTCTACCACCAGAAGATTTATTAGATAGGGATTCTCAAGTTTACAGTCAAATACAAGAAACTGAATCAGTACATGGGTAGGGGAAAAAGAGAGAGGATGTGTGTTTTATGGCCTCTCTCTCTCTCTCTCTTATCTTAATGTCTTGGTGGTGCTGTGAATATGCATTTGGCAAAACAGAGAAGAAAAAAGCAACTCTGCTCTGCTCTACCCCTTCTAAATAAAATAAAATAAAAAAATGAAGTTGGCAGGTAAGGAAATTTTGTGGTGTGGAAGAATCAGACCAATTGGAAATCTGGTACACCTACTTCGACGGGTAGATGGTGGATTGCCACATTTTTAAACCTTTAATTTTTTTTTTAATATATAAATATAATGGAGTTACCCAAAAATAAATTACACTAAAAATGTAGAAAATTATACTATTTGTTTTCATAATAAAAAAAAAAAATTGAAGATTGGTGAAAATAATATTTTTAAATATGTTTCTAACGATACAAACTGAAATATGATAAAAGTTAAATTTTGGGATATTACATTTATTATTCAGTAGAGGATATGTAGTTTATTATTAAATATATTATTATTATTATTATTATAAAAAATTAATGTGATTTAAAAATAATAGAAGTTGGATTCAATGACCATTAATACTAGAGGATCATAATTTGAAGCATTTTATAATTTACAAAAAAAAAAAAAAAAAAAAAACAACAGAGATTCCCTATTTGTCGTTTTATCGGCGTGCGTTGAAGGTTATTTATGGCAACGGAGTACACGAGGAAGGATTGAAAGCTGGAAAGACGATTATGCCCATATAGATGGTTAATTATTTTTTGAATATATATGGCATTTTTCTATTTTAACTACTAAAAAAAGTTACATTAATTAAATGTTAAAGAATTAATTTTAATTAACTGTTATTAAAAATTTCTTTTTATATATGTATTGTGTACTTATAATAACCTTAAATCAACATAACATTAATTTCAAATTAATTTTTTAATAATTCTTTTTAAATAAATCTTAATTTTAATGAGAAATAGAGTTCATATTTTAATTAGATTGGTGATATGAGTACAAAAATAACTATTTCAATGTTTAAATTTTAATGATATTTTTTATTAATTAATTTAAAATACCTATATTATTTAATATTAATATTTTGTGACAAAAAATTTTATTAATTTAATATGAATTATTAAATTAAAGGACTATTCTTATTTTATAATTCATAATATTATTTTTTTTTAGCCTTCTTATAAATTAAATAAAAATCATATTGAGTGATTTTTTTTTCTTCTTTTGATACAACAAAGTAGAGAAAAGAAGACGTCACCTCAAACTTTTGCATAGGAAATCACAAAGGGAAAAAGTAATAAAGAAACGATACAAATTAAGGGTATTTGAGTAATTTCAGTAGTAACCAAACCACCTACCAAATTCAGCGCCAACAGCTTTGAACCAGCACGTGGTTTATACAGTCTCTTGGCGCACGTGTTCTATCTTACAAAAAAAGCGGCTTTAGATCTGCCTAAAAATCCGAACACGATTAGTGGATCATACTAATTAGAAACAATTTTTTTTTATGTCATTATTCGGATTAATTAATTATAAAACATCACCAATGCATATAATTTAATCCATGATCTTAAAAAAAAATAAATAAAATTACTTGACATTCTGAATTATTAAAATAATTTTTTTAACCTTCATTCTTTTTATTTTGTATATATTTAACTTTATATGATATATTTACGATGTTTGGTGTTAAATACATATAAAATTAAAAAAATTGAGGTATTAAATAAATTATTGTAAAAATTTAAGAGATTAAATAGGTGATTTTAAAAATTCAGGTACTTTAATTTTTTTTTTTTTTAAATATAAGCATCAAAATATATATTTAGTCCCTAAAATTTATTTTAAATATATTTTAGTCTATATTTAAAACTAGCATGCAATTTTTTATTAATATTTTTATTTACATATAAAATATAAATATAATAAATATTGATTATAATAATAATAATAATAATAATAATAATAAACAAGGAAATAGTAAGTATTGTAAATATCTTCTCTTTTAATTTAATATGATAATATTTTATTATAAGCAATTAGTTATAATAAATACATTAAAGTTTCAATTATAGAAAAAATAAATATCTAATACAAAAATAAAATCACAATCTTAACCATTCAAACACCAAAAATACTATATTTACTAACATTTTTATGGGTAAATTCATTACGAAAAAGTTTTTACATATATTAAAAATATAGGATTTTTTGCATTTTACTTTTTGTCTTGTATATATAGTGGTTGAAATTTATCTCTAATCTATCCATATAATAATTTTATAAATTATTTAATGTTTTTGGAATATTAAATTTTATTTATTTAATATTTTATAATTAATTTTTACTATCTCAAAATTATGAGGTCAGATCCATCATTTGCACTAATTATTAGTTTTCAGTTTATACAACATCTAACATTGGTAAAAAAAAAAAAAAAAACATTAATTATACTTTAGCATATACTAAAATAATAATAAGGTTTCTCACATGAGAAATGATATTGACACTCTTTAAATGATTTTTATCATTTATTATCTTTATTTTATAATTTATTTTTATTACTTTTAGAAAATTAATTTATTTTTATTCTCCTTAAAATATAATATTATTCTTTTATTATCTCTCGAAAAAAAAACTCCCTTAAGAGATGAAAAAAAATTATATAAAGCGTTGCAATAAATGTTAAATAATATAGAAATACAATGTTCCTTGAAGAATTATAAGAATATGCTAAGTAATTTATATTTAAATGGGATAGATATTTTAATTTTGAAAAATTTAAGAAGATGTGAGTATTACTATTATGAAAAATTGCTAAATGAAATTAAAAAAATATAAATTTATTCTAAAAATAATTTCTATATTTTTAGTTTAATTTTTTAATATTGAATACGAAACTTGAAAATTGTGTAAATTTAATATAGATTAAATGATTTCTATTTTGAGTTGCAATTAATTTAATATTTAAAAAATATTATAAATGTATTAAAATTATAGTTATTTTCTACAGTTTTGAATAATTGATTGTATATTTTTTTAGCAATGGAAAAATATTGATTGATTGGATTAAAAAAAAAATTTCATTAACAATAAAGAATTTCATAATTATTTTGAAGTTATAATCAATTATTTTTTTTACTGAAACAAAAAAAGAGAATAATAAGATAATAATACTATTAATATATGGTATATAAAATAATTCAAAAAAATATATATGAAAAAGTCATTTTTTTATTTCTAGCATTAATTAGAAATTTTTTTGAAAATTCGATGAATTAATATTTCAAAAATAAAATTGATAAAATAATTACTTTAAATTATATAATTAAAAGAAAAAGTGTTAAAAACTCATTGAGAAGTGTCAATACCTCATTCCATACATAGTCCACGTTTGCGATGAGGAAGATGATAGATATCCAAACTCCAAAGCCCCGGCCCAAGTCTCCTATTTATGTTTGTTTCCCTTTTAGATATTGAAATTCTAATGGGCTGAGGTTCTTATGAGTTTGAATTAACGGTCGGATCAATTTGGTTAATTGACTTGTACATGATACAACTAATGATAAAAAAAATACTATTATAATTAAAAAAATGTTTGTTATCCAATTGGTTGGTTGATTTGTTCTCTAACATATACCTATATTATACTTGGATCATCCACGTCAAAATTAAAAAATTTATAAATAAAAAAATGTTTAATTCCAAGAAATAAATCCTGTAAGATAATTTATTTTTAATTTTTATGCAATCATTAAAAAAATTAGAGAATTCATAAATAAATTTTTTTTATTTATAATGTAACCTAGAAAATCGAATTTTAGTCAATAAAATAATAAGTAAATTCACTTGTCAGCTAAGTAAAATTATAAAATAATTTATTATTGTAATTAAAAATAAAAATTAATATGCTTATGATCTTTAAGGTAAAAAATAAATTAAGAAATAAACTAAACTGAGACCAACAAATAATGTTTATTTATTAAAAAAAAAAGAGAGAAAAAAAGAGGCCAAAAGTTAAAAAGGAGCAAGGGACAAAGTCTTTTAACTACCTTAATGTTCAACAAAATAAAATCATAAATCATGTATCAACTACTGAGGCCCAAATATGTTCTAAATTTTGGGTAAAATCCTTCTCTCTCCCAATAATTACAGAACCATGGTCAGCATTAGAGATAATATGAACTTCTGCAGAAGGAACCTTACACTTGATGTTATTACTACATTCCAATGGAACAACAGTGTCTCTATCACCTTGTATAACACAAATTTTCACTCTAGATTTCATCAAAGTCTCCAAAAAATCATCCGTAAATTTAGCTCCCCCGCATATCACATTGTGCATTGTATGCCAAGCTGAATGATGGGTATGCTTTGTCAAGTCAATAATCATGAAATGGAGATCCCTGAAAGAGGTCAAGATATGCAAAAACAAGCTTATAAATACATTACGTAGTTACCTATTATATTGTTGCAGTTAATTACAATTTGGATTATCATGATAATAAAACTTATGTTACCTTCTCCATGTCAATAGCTTCAAAATCCTCTCCCAAATCCTGTGGTTTCGACAAACAAGTAGACAAACACATCGACCCAAATGCTCATACCAAGACATAAATGATGAACCAAACAGCAATGGTGGCCATAATCTCTTCCCAGAAAGTTTTTGAAGCGCTGCTAAACTTGCCCCTTCTTTAGAACTTGGGAAGTAAGGCTAGAATGTTTTTGGAGAAAAAAATAAAATAGAAGGTAAGAACAATGATAAACACACAAGTGAAGGAGAATTGAAAAAGTAAATGACTATCCAAACTACTATTGATTGAGCAGAAGTTGTTGATCACATGTTTTAGATGGTTTTGAACTTGACCAATTGAGTTTCATAGTAAAATTTCCACAAAAGGTTAAAGCATTCCAATTAGCATATAATATAAGGCTTATCAGTGTTTAGCACAAAAGGGTCAATCAACACTCACTGGTGCTATGAGGGTGAGCGATTTCACACAATTCGAGTATTTCGCAGCAACTGCTAATGCAACAATGCAACCCATGGAATGTGCAACGAGATGGAAAGACTTCAACTCAAATGGAAGGATTACAGATTTTTCAATCATTTCCAAGTGATCTGTCAAAGTGTAAAAACAGTCATTTGGCTTAGGGCTTCTTCCAAATCCCAAAAGGTCAATAGCAAATAGTCTGTAGTTATGCTTCACAAGCTCGGAGAGATTTGGAAACACAGTTTCTGTCCAAAATGAGGAAGAGGAGAGGAATCCATGCAAGAATATCACATTTTCTTTCAAATCTCCACAGCAATCCTTACTATCAGCTATTAAACAAAAAATGACAACAACATTAGTGACTATGCTACATTAGCTTGATTTTTCAAGTTGAGGTAATTAATGGACTTGATGATGAAGCCTTAATATCTCTTTGAAGAGGAGAGAAAATGTGGCCAACTAATCAAATAACCAAAAGATTGATCAATCATTAAATAGCCCTTAAACAATTGGATACTTTTTTTTTTTTTCAAGAATTCAAAATTTTCTATCACAATCAAACAACTCATAATTCTGATACATGATTATAATAATTTATCATATAATGGCAGTCTTCATATAATTAGCTCACCATTTAGCTTACTGAATTATCAACCTGTTAAAAACCAAAACAAACCGAAAAGAAGAAGGTACGTCCTAATTCCTCCTAGCTAACTTTCATTTCTCAGCAAATAACAATTAGTATTGTTATCAAAATACCTTCTAAATTTAATTTGTACCACCACAAAAGGAAATTCACCAAAATTATAAAACGTAATGCTAACTTCTGGTCAAATAGAAATTTACAACTCAACTCTAATAATTCTCAACTTGGGAGCTATACAAAGTGTATTGAGCCAAGCTTTAATTCAAATATATTTGATTTAATAAAGCAAACAAATAAAACCTGAAGTAGCCAACTAATAATCAATGATGAGTAAAAAACAGGACTAAATTATATATATATACCTCTTGAAGGCTCCCTGACAACTACATGCAGATTCTGTTCACCATCTTTCTTCATCCAAGAAACACAAGACTCGCACCCACAATCAGACCACTTATTTCCACCACCAAATGATTTCTTGCAATTCCCCCATTTTCTCGGAAAACCCATTTGCATAAAAACGTTATTTCTCCCATACAAAGTCTCTGACAGCTCATTCTCTCCATCATCCCCCACAATCCTCTCTCCTTCTCCAACTAATCCCCTGTTTTCACAATAACAAGGGTAAGCCTTCCCTTCAAAGAATTCATCAAGATACCTGAAAATTATGCAAAAAATTATTTCAAGAAAGTCAAGAAAGAGGAAAACAATGAAACTAATTGCAGAGAGGACCATGGAAATGAATTTTCTCCCCCATTTTCGAGGCAAAGGTGACATTAAATAGAGCAATTTAGAGAAAATGTAACTTGGACATTAAAGAAAGAAAGAAAAATGGATTTTGGAGTTGGGCAAAGAAAAGATGAAAATTGAGCCACGTAGGAGAGGGTCTGGAAAAAGAAAAGAGTGATTTTGTTGGAATCTTTAGCCGCCACACACTTTGTCTGTAGTGTTATCTCATCTCATGAATGAACTGGCTCTTGATTCTTGATCCGCGCTTATAGCATTCACAGATGCTGTCACCATTTTTTCTTTTAAATATTCTTTAAAAAAAATATCATAAGAAACTATTTTAATATTTTGTGTTAGTAGAACAACTGATTTTCATTTTTAAAATAGATTTTATGATATTCAACTAATATTTGTTTAATACTTAAAAAATCAGTTTAATATCATTTCCACTAAATTGATTTGCACTTCAATTTCATTAGGTTATAAAAAGTCAAATTTCTTATTAAATTTCTTCTTATTTATATTAATATTTTAAGAATACAATATATTTAATACATTGAAATTCATAGTAGAAAAAAATTATATTATCTACTTATTTGTATTCTTTTACTTCTAAGAGAAGAAATTCGAATTGTTAATTTTTTTTAATATAAACTAATTTTTATGTATTATATGAAATATGAGATTATTATCATTTATATAAAATAAATTAGAAAAATTAACAGAATGAAAGTATAAAGTAGAGACGTGTGACTGTTTAAGAGTTAAGACCAATCCTCCAATAAATGAAGCCAATACCCTTTCAAGAATTATAAATATAACTTAAAGTTTATAAAATTATATACCATTTGGTCGCAAGTCCAGTTTCTGCCTCATGTGGGATGCCTTCTGTCATTTTCTTCTTTTCAGTTCTCAAGACTTGGAACAGAGTCGTACAAATTTCGATTATAAATGTATTATAAGTATCATATTCATAATTATATCAAATATTATAATAATTAAGCTCCAGACATCTGTGACTTTCAAGCATCTCAATTTTAATCTTTCCTTTTAACTTAAAATTTCATTGGAAAAGCAAAATTAAATTGGGTTTACTAAATATTGGAATTGAATTTCAGTGTGAATAATTTTTCTCTGATAAAGTTAAAGAAATAAATTTAATAAGATTCATAAAAATTAACTAATAATATCATATTATTAGTAAAAAAAATTGAAATTAAAATTCAATTAAAACTAAAGTAATTGACATAGCAAGCTAAATGAAGTTTTGAGTCGATTATAAATATATAAAAAAAAAAAAAAAAGTTTCAATGTTTAAATTTAATATTATTATATTAATTTGAATTTCATCTTAAATTGATTTTATTTATTCAGATTTGAGATCACGTATTCAAATAAAAATTTCAAGTAAAATTTATTAGAATTTAAGTTTTCTAAAGTATTCAGTTAAGTAAAAGTGTAAAAATGGTAATTTGAACCCTGGGAATTTCTTTTGTTTGACGAAACATGGTAAAAAATAAAAAATAGAACAAAATTAAAAATTGCAAGATAAAATACATCATTGCGTCCCTAAGCATAATATTAAGATAATTTTACTGCTATTTATTTAGGATTAAATATAATTTCTTCCCGTAAAATTACTCAATATACTAACTCTCCTCTACTCTCTTAAAAATATATTAATTTTTCCTGATAAATATTACAATATACTACTAAATCCTTTTATTCAATTTTGTTATAAATCAATCCTAAAATGATCAATAATGACAGTAAAAAAATAAAAATATCATTATCATTTATTTTTAATTAATGATAATAATATTTTTACTTTAAAAAAATTTTTTAGGGTTAAAAAATATATTTTTATATTTTTTGACATAAATAAAAATATTTTTAAAAATATTTTTTATTTTATTTTTTAAAAAATAAATAAAATAAATAAAATTAAAAATTTAAAAAAATTATTTTTATTTTTTATTTTCAAATTTGTCAAATATATGAAAATAAATTTTTTATTTGTATTAAAAATTTAAGAAGAAATAATTTAATTTCTTCTTAAATTATTTTTTTTAAAATAAAAAATAAAAAATATTTTTAAAAAATATATTTTTTTATTTTTTATTTTTAAATTTATTAAAAAATATGAAAATAAATTTTTTTGACCTTAAAAAATATATTTTAAAGTAAAAATGGAATGTAATTAATTAAAAATAAAGGATAAAAATATTTTTTTTCTTTTTCTTTTCTTGTTGACCATTTTAGAGTTGACTAATCGGTAAGGGTATTAATAATTTTTTTAAAAAATCAGATAAATTTAATATATTAGTTCATTTTAAAGAAAAAATAGTAATTAATCCATTTATTTATTGTTAGATATTACAGTACTTTTTTTTTAAAAAAAAATTACTGTACTTCTTGAATATGAACACAGAGTTGTAAACATAATTTTGTATAGCAACATAAATATGACAGACTGTCCCAAAAATAAAAGTACCAACCAATTGTAGATAGAAGCTAAGAATTTTATCCACAAACCCTTCCTCGTACTCTTTTACTTTGGATGCAAAGGTTGCCAATAGTATAATCATCAAATAAAACTATTATTATTATTATTATTTAGGCCAAAAATGTCCAATAATAAATATCCCCACAATTTCTGAGCAGAAAGCAATATTGGCACAGAATTTCTCCTTCTTTCAGATGTCAAAATATGTTCGCTGTGAAACAACAAAAGCATGATACATTGTCTAATTTTTCTAGGTTGTGCATAGCAGAAGGATCTGAACCCCGCAATTCCAAGCTATAGCTAAGTTTTGAGTGGCACAGAGCTGGTATCCTTCAACCCCGATGCTCTAGACTATAAAAATATTAACACAAATGAATACCACACCACTTAACAGTGTCCTAGAAAATTTTCTTCACTCGACTACAAGGAACAAAAATTGCCAAGGATAAATGTGGATGTCATATTCAAATAACTTCATGTGAAGTCCTATAATGCATCAGTTATTGTCACTTTCCTTCACTGGATCAGAGCTCACAATTGGAAGATTTCTTCGGTGCTGAGTAGAGGTTAACCTTCTCTCTAATGGTGTTTTCCTTTTGCTCACAACAAATCTATTGACACCTTTTCGCATTGGCATTATTGATGGGAAATCTTCATCTGGTATCTGGCTCAGCTCTGAGATGTCCTTGATCTGGGCAACCCGACGAAACCACCTCTCTGCCTTGGCCTCCTCTGACATGTCCAAAGGATCTGGTTCCTTCACAGCGGATCCTTCCAAGCTTTTTCCGTTCCAGCTATCTCTAATTTTTTTATTCTCAGATGAATTAGTAGTGCCTGTCAAACTGGCCGCCTCCTTTGTATCCTCTTTACTAGGGAATCCACCGCTCCTACTGTCCTTGCCGCTTACAGGGGAATTAGTAAAATTCTGTGGTGCACTCCCCATCAGATTTGATTTCCCACTGATATTTTCATTTCTAGAATATCCATTGCTCCAACTATCCCTGCTCCTGTGCTGGGGATCAACAACATTTTGAGTTGACTTTCCACTTGTTGATGCCCCATAAGATACACCCGCTTTCTGTACATTTATGCTCTCCCGACGTCTTGAGTCCATGCTCCCTGTACTATATTGTTGGTTATCCATAACTTGAACATGAGCTGTACCAGGCATTCCATCTTTACTGGGATCCGAGTTCTCTGGAAGCTTCTCCATTGCAGCAGAGTTTGAAGTTCCACTCATAGCATTGTTAGTCGAATCGGCTCCATCAGGCTGATTATTATCCTTTTTAGCAAAGTAGTTGGGTGGGAAGGGGACAAAGGGCACAAAATTGGTACCACTAGCTTGCTCCATGGACATACGTCTCTTGTACAAAGGAGAAGTCAAAGAACGATCTTTCCTTTTGCTGACTACAAATCGATTCTCTCCTTTGCGCATTGGCATGATCTCGGGGAAGTCCTCATCTGAAATTGCACTAGCCAGATCTGTAACATTATGCAGCTCTGCAACTTTTTTAAACCATGCCTCAGATTTTTCAACTTGTTCTTTCTCTTTTTCATTGCTCGGAGACTGGCTTTTAGGCTTCTCAGAGGGTTGCCAACAGTCTGATGATTCAACATATTCATTCCTTCCAGAATTAGCACCTGTTTGCTCATCAGTACTTGAAGTAAGCAACTTATCATCCATCTCCAACTTCTCACTCTCATCCATCTTCAATTCATCAGATTTCCTGGCAAACATATCTGCAGGTAGTGGCACAAATGGAACATAATTGATTCCTCTGGTGGCACCATTCTGTGGTGAAGTTGAATTAGAAGCAGAAGAGGGAGTATTTGTTCCCATATTTTGTCCAGTGCCAGAAGTCCTGTTTTCCGAAGCAGCTGTCTTACGACTGAGAGTCTCATCTAAACTCTGGTTGATTGATTGTTTAGAGGATGTATTGGCACCAGTGCTCTGAAGACCACTACCCCTGAGAGTACCATCATTATCCAAGTTTCTTCGATACTGGGAATTGGCCAGCCTCCTTTCAAGTGGAGTCTTCCTTGTGCTGACCACAAATCTGTTCACTCCTTTTCTCAATGGCATGATTTCAGGGAAATCTTCATCAGCTATGGCGCTGCTCATGTCTGAAGTACCATCCAACTGAGAAATTCTGCTAAACCACCGTTGTGCCTTTTCTTCATTGGCAGCCAACCTGCTATCCACATCAGTGTTATTTGCACTGCTTGTGTTGCCAAATCCCAGACTTGATCTAGAGTTGGTGCTACCAAATGAGACCTCCCCAGGCCGCTTGCAATCGCACCTTAAGCATACCACATTCCTTCCATAATTATAGAAATCACATCTGCAAAAGAGAGTTTCTTGATTCGTAATACAAATGGAGACAGATAAACCAAAAGCCCAAAGAAGATGAGCAAAGGAAAGAAACAATGCTCACTGAGGACACTCCCACTCCCCGCCAGTAAGCTGCCTCTTTGGGCGTGCTTCTTCACATTCAAGGCACTTCACATTTCTTGCAAAGTTCATGAAGCTACACCTGCTCAATTGAGATGATCATAATTCAAAAAGTCACAAGCTGACAATAATGAAAGGATAAAAAAAGGAGTTTGAATATTCTATCCACATGTAAATTAATGAAATATGAGAAGAGAATCGTAAAGCAAACAACAAACATGGAAACTCTACCTCAAACATAATACTGACATGATATATTAAGGCCATAAATGGAGGAAATAACAAAAAATAGAGAAAAATAAGGGCTGTACCTCGGGCAAAGCCAGTCGCCTCTTTTCATTTCAATGTTTTGCCCAAAAGGCCTTGGTGCTTGTCCATATCTATCTGGGAACTGATTTTGCACTGACACAGATATGTTTGAGTCTGGAACATAGCTCAGCTGGGCCAACTCACTCAAGAGATTCCGAACAGATGACTCCACAACTTCTCTGTTAGGCAGATTATTCTTCTCAGACGAAACAAGATTGCTAGCATAACTTATTATAAACCTCATCAAGTCAACAGTATGTGCTCTATCAGCATTCTGCACCTAAAAAAGCATCATTGAGAATAGAGAGGATGCTGTATGAGAAAGTACCACAAATAGCCAATTCTGTGAAAAGGAACAACTGAGCATTCAGTTGCAAAGGAAAAAGAGAATGCTAGCCTTCTAGGGCAAACAAACCTATTAAGCCTTCTCTCCGATTTTACGATGTGTTAAGGATGCTTTACTTAATTACATAAGGCCGATTGATCTATAAGATAAACATATGGGGGAGATTGTTTGCAAGATCTAAAAATCCAATTTTCTCAATTTACCACGCTATAATTTTCTGCAGTGACACATGTTGTATATTTACATCTACAAAAAAAACTACATGAACTTCTTGTATTTTTCACATCACATTCCAATTAGTATAAATGTGACAATAATAACTCATAATTTACCACCAGTATTGTCTTAGAATATGATTCTAGATGGTCATCAACAAATCACCATGTTGAGTTCAATCTACTCTCAAGTAAATGGCAATAACTTAAACAAGGAACAAAAGAACCAAAATTGATACTAAATTTTCAATAAGCACTGAAAAATAATAAATCACCAAGGCTTACATTACTATGGACGCTACCCAAAAAAGAACTCATTCTCCTCCCTGACTCATCACCATTTTTGAACAAAAATGGCTTCCCTTTTTCAATCACCACCTCAATATCTCTCCTTGATAGCATCCTATTCATAGGTAAACAGAGATAATTAAAACAATTAACATAAACAAAAACATCAAATAATTGAAAGAGAAAATGTTATTTATGATTGACCCCAAAATATCAGGTCGTTCGAGCGCGAATGCAAAACATGCATTGGCAGCACCCACAAAATCCTCTAGCACATTAACGCCTGACATGAATTCTTCATCAAATCTTTGCCTATTAAAATACCCAGCTGCATACAAATTATGTATAAAATTGGACCACTCAGGCCATGGGTGGGAGGCCCCAGGTAAAGATGAATATGGTTCAGTTAAATGAGGGAGGGCGGTTTGGGTGTGAAGTTCGTGGGACGCTTTGATTTTTAATTGGTGGTTAAGGGAGGAAGAGAGAGAGGAAGGGAGAAGGTGGTAGTGGCGGTAAGAGAGGTAGGAGAAAGAAGATGTGACTTGATGCCGGCGGCAAGAGAAACGGAGAAGAGATGGACAGCGGCGGTGGAGAAGCGGGGAGGGAGTTGTGGTGGTGGTGATAAGCATCAGGAACCTGGTGGCAACGCCCATTTTTGGGGTCAGTTCAGAGTTGGAAATACATGAGAGGTGACGCTAAAACCCTACTGGTGGTGGAGTGTATTGCGGATAAGAAGAAGAACGCTTATTTTAATATTTTCCACGCTGGAAATATCTACGATAATAAAAAATTTATTTTATTTATTTCCACCCTTGTATTCTATTCTCAAACAAATTAGGCAAAAATCTACAACAATTATAAAATTATTTAAAAAATCCAAATCCAATAGATTCAACACTGAGCCGAGATCCATCCAGAGCGACACAATTTTAGCCCGATCCGGCCCAAACACGGTACAGATCTCACACAATTTTTAGTGAATTGCAAGGACCAAATCTCATATAAAGAACCCAATAATATTGGGTAATGGATTCGCTTCATAATGCTAGGCCCAATAATCCTTCATTTAATAACCCAATAATCAATATTGTTTTTTTTTTATATATATTTATTCATTTGTTTGTGAAGTTCATGACAATTGTACATTATTTTACTTCCTTCTTCTTAAAAAATATTTTTTTAAAATTTAAATTTTTATTCAAAATAAAATTTTATATTAAAAATATATTTAATAAATATAAAAAAAAATTTAAAAATCAGAATAATGTATTAATTTTATTTTTTCTAAAATGTCAAACATTACTTTCTTTTTAATTTCTTCAACTCAATATTCTTTGTATTTGTGGAAGGACAAATGGGTTTAAACAATATTGTAGATTATACAGTAGAAGTAACTCTACACTGTAATAACTCTCACCATATATATATATATATATAATTTTTTGCAAGTTCAAAGACGATTTTTATTATATATGGGAAAAGATGGAGCAACGATTTGGATCACTCAAGTAAAAAAAAAAAAAATCATTAGTTGATTTGATTTATTCAAGCTCAACTTAAATTGAATTATATGTTTGTTTTATATTTATATAAAAAAATTTAATTATCTGTTTAATTAAAATTAATTTTTTGACTTTATTTTTGTATGTGGACATATCATTTTCTTTAAATCAACCTAATTATGTTGGTTATATATATAATTTTTATAAATTAATATTCGATAAATTAATAATTTTTATTATATAATAATTTTTTACGATCTCAACTTTGACTAATGGGTTAAATTAATAATTTTGATAAATTAATAAGATAATATTTTTTAAAAAATTATTATATTTTTATATGGTTCCATTAATATTATAAATTAATAAATTGTCAATATTATACATATAATATATTATGATATATATATACTTTTTTAAAATATAATTTTAAAAATAATTTAAAATCTAAATAATTATACTCATTTATTTTTTATTCACTTTATTTAATTAATATTCAATTTATCACTTTTTTTTAATTTATTTATTTTATATTCAATTGATTATTTTTTTTTTTATTTAAATTAGTTCATTTTAAATTGATCATATATTTTTTATTTATTTTAATTAATTTATATTTAATTGATCACATATTTTTTATTCAATTTATTTAATTCATATTAAATTAGTTAAAAGATTAATAAAATATAATAATTTTTTAATTAATTAAATATATATTTATCAAATTGTAAATATTCTTTTTAAATTAATAAATTATTAATTTATCTCTGAATTAATATAATATATAAATCTCAATAATATTAATTTATAGAGATTTTACTGTATGTGGAATTTTCAAATGGTAGTTGTTTAGAATTTGGATCTCCCAAGTTCTAATTGAAAGTAATTTTAATCGTGATTTACGGGGTTTAAATTTTTTGGTTGAGAAATTGTGTTCCCTACAATGCAGGTTAGTTAGCTTAGCCATTGATTAGAGGAAGCAATTTGTCAAGATCCATTCCCTTAGTTACAAAGAGACAAAGCTTCTATTAGATTACATTAGAAATTTGTTTTGATCACATTTAGGAGAAGTGAAGGAAAATTATTATTGAATCGTTTCTTCATTAGAAAAAAAAAAAAAAAAATAAGGCCAAAGAGTTAACAGTTTATAAATCACTATTTATTAATATATGTAGTCAATTTGTTTTGGAGTACAATGAAGAAAAACAAGTCCTGATTAGTAAAATTGCTTGTAAAGAAGGAGCATGAATTGAAAATTTATATATATTTTTTTATAAATACACACATAAACCTGACAACTTGTCAGGGATTGAAACAATAGAAATAATCTTTCAATAAAATATATCATTACATGTGGATTATTAAAATTATATATTGACAATTGTTATTTGACTTAAATATAAATTTTTCAAATAATATTATTCTGATAAATTCTCAATTCTTTTTTTTTTTTTTTCGAAAAAGCAACAGATGAAATATAAAAAGTCATATTATAAATCTTATTTTAAAATTATATATGAAATAAAAAAATTATTAATTATAATGAAAATATATTTTTTTTATTTATATTGAGTGGATTCATATATAATTAAAATAAAAATATATTATATAATTTATTTTTATATGAATAAAAAAAATATATTCTTATCTTATTTAATAATATATCAATTAAATATAATGATTTAGGTGAAACATTTGTAAAATCAGCCATATAGGCACATGCGAAAACCCAACATAAGGTCACCAAGCTATTCTGTGTAATAATTAATATTGCAATGGAATGAGTTTGTTATGCTAAAAATTTTCTGTGTTAGGCAAAAGCTGTCGGCCCATTTTCCTAGTTATTAATTATCCAATTCCATTACAAACAAGGGCATATGTTAAATATTTTAACACATAAAGAAAGAAAAAGCCCTAAAAAGTTTCCTTGTTATATAGCTTTTTTCAACAAATGCTGCGGTTAATTATGTTGTTTTGCACACACAAAAAAGGGCAACTTCACCAATTAATTTTACAAAGTGTCTTATTGTGGGGGTGGTGGCCGCCCATAAATTTTGGTCCTCTAGTTTCTAATTGAGTTGGGAGGGTAGGGTGGGTTAGTTCAAGTCTTTGATAGTTATTTATACAAAATTACAAATACATGATCATCAAGATTCAACAACAAGATAGAATTTCTCCAAAAAAAAATAGAACAAGATAGATATTTCAAATTTTATTGATATTTCTTGCTCTCTTTTTTTTATGCATGAATTGATGTATTTATAAAATTATTTCTTTATATGATATTATGAGAGTGGAAATCGATATCTGAAATTGAAAAAATAATCGAATAAAAAATAATTAATTTTTATATCTATACTTATAAATAATTAATCTCATTTTTATTCTTAAATAAAAATATTAAAAAAAAATAATTGTACCATTGAAGGAGTATTTTTTTTTATCCTTTATTTTTAAAACCTTTTATTAATATTTTTATTGATAGAAATATTATGAAAATGAAAATAAATTACATATATATTTAAAAAAAAAAAGTCAAAACCACGAGATACGAAATTACTACCCTATTGAGTAGTGAACATAGGTAAAAATGGTGCATGAATGCGGCAAATGTAATCAGTCAAATTAAAGAAGGGAAATGCATTTTAGTGTTTGACTTTTTTTATTTCCCAAAGAAACTTTTTCTATATCCATAAGGACCATAGACTCGAGTCTTCTTTTAATCATGCAATATGCACTATCTCAACCGATTATTGTGATTTTGATCTTTAATATTTTTTTGCTAATTAAATTAATTTTTTAGTTATTAAATTAAATAATATTTGTGGAAATTCCATGCATGTCGATTAATTGATTTACTCTATCTACAGGAACATCAAAATCAAACATCTCTTGATACCTATTTTTCAAGTAACTACCAAGATAGTGACTTCACTTCCATATTAATTATTAACGTGAGAATTGGTATGCAATTCAATAGAATTAATATGATATATACAAAAATCAATATAAAATAAAATACGTAAAATTAATAATATTATTCGATATACAATATTAAATTAATAATTAAAATCAAATATATATCTATAATAATAACTTGATTGTATTATTAAATGTCGGTATATATATTATAAAAATATATTAATAGTGTTATTAAATACAATTCTAAATTTATATGTAATGATGATTTAATATATAATGTATGAAAATTAAATTTAATATATAGAGAGTATGAAAACCATATATATCAATGAAATGATATGTGATATAGATATCCACGTTGCCCTAGTGCTAAGGGTGTATTTTAGCTTATGAAATTGGGAAATGTACATTTTGTCGACAAGATCTATCTCCAACCTAATTAAATTTGATTTATTTTAGTTGCAGACAGGGTTAGGTATAATTTGATTCTTGGAAATTAATATGACATCATGACTAATCAGTTAAGGGTTTGATTTTGATCTATCGATCATAAGTAGAATAAGACACCAAAGAAACCGACATTTTTTTTTGTCATTATAATTAATTATATAATATCCGTTTTGGAAATAATATTTATTCTAATGATTCTGACATATTTTAAAGTATAGGGTTTTGGAGTGATCAACTCGATTATCTTTTGCTCCTTCAAGAAATATAATTAAAAGTTAATTAATATTTGCTTCTTTGTTTGTTAGGTAAAATTTTATTCTTATTAGTTCAAAATTTTGTTATTATGTATATATTGGTGCTAGTTCCAAAGATAAGAGAAAATTAATCTTCCCATTGTAATTAACTTACAATAATTTCCAAGTTAATTAATCAGTAAGGGACCTAAACAAAAAATTTAGTAATTACAAAGCATGCATGCATGCATGGCATATATAGGAAATTAATCATATATTTTTCTATTTATATCTTAATTAGTTTAAGTTATAGCAAAATTCAATCACAAATTTAGTCTAACGTGCATGAGTATATAAATCCGACTTGATTGATATTTAAATTCAAGTCATTTTTAATTTTAAAAAATAAATATTTAAGGAGTTATATGTTTATTTTAATGCTCAACAAGAATATTTATCTTTTATGGGCTAGGAAAACAAGAGGAAAAAACACCCAAATCATATGATTTATAAATATGATAGATCATAGATATATTAATCGATGTGAATATTAAGGAGAGGGACTAGCAACCTACCTCTTTGAACCGTAAAAGCAACATATCATTAATCTAGTAAATTAGAAATTGTATCTTATCCAAATAGTAACAACTAGAAATCCAAATTTCCATTTGGAAGCCTCATATATATATAATTTTTATTTTTTAACTAATGTTTTCACTTAATTTTAATTTGTATATTATTCTAAAAATAATATGAGATAATTTTTAAAAAATATTTATTGATTCAAGTGATAAGAAATTTATTTCTTTAAAATAAAATCTCAAATTTAAGTCTTTTAAATTAAGAAAATGAATAGTAACAAAATTTTATTCTTTTTAAATCTCTCCCGACTCGAATATAAATTAATCAGATTCAGTAAATTTAGATAATACGTAATTATATTAAAAAAAGTAATATGAGATTATTTTAAAATTGATTGTTAAATTCAATGTAATACTAATAATAATAATAATATGAGATTATTTTAAAATTGACGGTTAAATTCGATATAATTTTTTTTCCAGTGCTCAAAATAAAATATTTTTATGTATTTAAGTAGAATTCAGAAAAATATCATATATAATCGATTGATTTTAAAAAAAAAAAAAAAAAATTAAATAATCTATCATCACTTGCTAGCAAGCTAGGAAGTTCTTAGGGTCCTGTTCATCTCCTTAATTAACTGTAAAACATCCAAATTAAGTATTAAAAATGTTTTTAGAAAAAAAAAAAAAAAAAAAAGAACTTTGCACGAGCTTGTGGTCCCTCTAGGAAATTTTTTTTTTAATGTAGAATTAATAGTTCATGCATGCATCTGCTGCAAATATTGTAAGAAAAAGAAAAGGCAGACAAAAGAATATTTGGTGGGACACCTAATACAACACTACAGGGACTTTTTTTTTTTAATTAAAAAAACAACAACTCAATTGCATATATAGATTGATTAATTAATATATATGTAATAATAAAGCACAGTGTGTAATTATATTATATAAAAAATTATTAAATATCATAATAATAAATTTATACATAATTAAAATGAAAATATATTCGTACGTAAATAATAAAAATATATTCTTATTTTATCAAATAATTTCTCATATGTTATGTAAATATAAATAAATAATATAGTGGTAAATTTGAGTCTCCTTTTAACAACATTTTGCTCTATTTTTAGTTTTTATTTTTTGGCGCTAATTAAAAATCAAATTAATAAGGTTTGTTATTCTATTACTATATAGTTAATTAAGTCCGCATTAATTTGACTTATTAATCAGGAATGGCTTTTCCCAAATTTTAATTCATTAAATTAATGATATATATATATATATATAGCAAACAATAGCCATTAATTATATAATTTTACAATTAATTGTATGTTGTTAGACAATAGACACCAGTGGCCAAAAAAGAATTGTAACAACTAAATTAAAGAGGCTCAATATGATTATTCCATTAACAACATATCATTAACTAGGGAAGTCCTAGTTAATGATGTTGTTAACAGTACTTAACAGAATAATATATAAGGATGAAGTTATCGATTCTCATTCCTTGCAGGGAATTGCTGTTTTTAATTTATTTTATTTTTGTCGAACAAAATTCAAGTGTCAATAGAGGCAGCTTTAATATATATATATATATATATATATATATATATATATATATATATATATATATATATATTATGCAAATGGTGGTAATGGCTTGGGAAGCTATCTCCATAGCTAAAAGCTATATATGCCAATAGAGTTGGCAAATTTTACTTTACTTTTCATATATACTAGTTTTTTAAGTACGTGTGTTCCATGTGATTGACTATATATGTGAATAAATAACTTTTAAATTTTATATTAATCATAATACTAAATTATTATTAAAACTATAATTGGGTTATGACAAAAAAATTATCTAATAATTTATTGACTTGAAATTTTAAAATTTTTAATTTGAGATCTTGATTAACGCCTTCAACTTATTAAGAGAATTACTTTGATAAGAGTAAATAAATTTTAATTATTTTATAATAAGTACATGTATTTGTCTATCAATTTGTGAAATTGAATGAAATTAGTGTATATGTAGAAAAAATTTTAGTGGGAAATAATAACTAATTAATGGCTTTTTTGTCTATATATATATAGATTAATTAATTGAGCTTTACCTTGGAAAGACTGATTTTGATGGAGACAGTTTAATTATTTAGCTAAAACACAATTATTTTTTATTTTTGATAAATTATTATTATAGTTTAAATTAATGGGCTTGATGATTTATAGTATTTAGATGGTGCTATAAAATTTGAGTTAGATATATAGTATCTATAATCTCATCCAATTTTTCGAGTTTATGGATTTTTAATTTGATTTTAGACTAAATATAAAAGAAATCAAATATAGTTTGTAAACACTACTTTTTAATGTTCATCAAATTGGAGAAGAACAAAGTGTTCGAATCCTATATCTATATGGAGCATGCGCAAATATTAGACTTCCAAGTATTTAACCTGCCTGATTTTGTTTGTTATATAGGATATACTACTACACCACGGGATTCAATTATTGCATGGTTAAAATGACATTAATCATGATTAATTAAGGGCACCAATAGTAAGTTATTGGTAAAAAAGAAAGACTAAAGAGTCAATGATGACTGCATGGTTAAATGTCTACAAGCCATATTATTATACATATGACTTTGAACCCAATAACAAATGCTCAACTGCCCCTTTAGAAAATTTTAGTTCTTAATGTAAAAAAGTATTTGTTAGAGATTGTTGATCAATATTATCGGGCTTTTTTCCTTTATCAAAGTTTCAACATTCATTCCCCGAGTTACTAATTGACAAAGCACATATGTTATAATAACTGAATTCAAAGATCAAAATATTGAAAGAGATCGAAGTGGTTCAATTGGATTGCACATCAATTTCAAAACCACCGTCCAAATGAGTAAATTAAATGACGCAAATGAATACTTTCGAGATTCGATTTTTCACCCTAATGCTAAAAAAAAAAATTGCAAATGACCAATCCTTAGAGGTATTGTTGAGAACTTGAGATTATATATATAGAATATTAGCTAGATTAATGCAATGGACATGTGGGTTGATTATGCATACTTATAAATTTATACAACAAATAGATCATATTATTCTTATATGTAATTATTAAACTTAATATAAACCAATTGATTTTATATAATTAGATTTCAACACTTATTTATTTATAAGATTATGTAACTATTGTTGAACTGATAATGATATTAATCCAAATTAAAATTAATCCGAATTAAAATTAAAAAAATATATAAAAAAGCTACTAAGTGGGTGAATTTTAATATAATGTATTGGTTCATAGATTTTAATAATATATACACAGCAAAGAACACAAAATTTGATGTTGAAATTGTGATAGTTCACATTCTACTTAAAGAATGATCATCGTTGACAGATGATAGATAGAATATTGGTATTTATATTGTTATTATTTTACATTGAGGTTATTTTCTTTCCTTTTTTAAACTACTTATGATGATAACATTTTAGATGTTATTATAAAAAACGATTTAAAAATATTATTAATTTTCTTTTGCAATTTTTTGTAATATATCCAATTGTATCGTATTTCTTTTGCCTTTAATTAATATTAAAACTAATATTTTTCAATAATTATAATAAGTGGACTAACAAATAGTTGGCAAGTTGATCAAAGTTTTGAATTTTAAAATTAAATCACAAATATATATATATATATATATACACTTTAAATTTGAATATGAATGCTTTTGTTTTTAACTAAATTAAAGAAGTAAATTTTACATCTATTTAATATAAATATATTATTAAAAATCATATTTTTCTTAATGAAAGCAATAATGCCAAATAAATAATAGGAATTTGAAAATAATATATAGGGTTATGGACTTATAATATATGTCCGCCATGTTCTCTTCTCCTGCTAGTCATCTAAAGCTCTTCATGGGAATATGCATGGGTCGTACTGGTCATGGCCATGGGGGAACGCAAGGGGTTGGTAGACCTAAATTTTGTTACTAGTTTGTTTTTTATTTTTTTCCCCATTAGTTTTACTTCAATTATTGAAGGTGTAGGATCGTAAATCTATTTAAAAAAAAAAAATCTATAATCTCATTTCACAATTTTAAATTAATATGATTTTAATATTATTAAATTAAAATTTAATTATACGTAGATAAAAGAGCTATTATATATATATTTTATTTACAATCACTTAATAGTTTCTCTCTAAAAAAAATTAAAAAAGAAAAAGAAAAACACCACCACCAACGAAGAACAGGTATATATGGTATATAGCATGCAAAAACAGATTCTTATTTAACTAATTAAAGAGTAATGAAGTGGATTCTTTGTCATATCATTTATATTAAAAACACTTTACTAATTACGTGCACAATATAACACATGGCTACAGTAAATTATTATATATTATATATTTATTTATTTTGTTTTTTAAGAGAGATGTGGGATACGTTGTTTGGCAAAAATTGTGATTTAATTTTTCTAGTATATTTTTTATAAATTATTCGGTATTTAATTATTATTAATTAATTTAAATTTAAAAATATAAGTTATTTCAATATATAGCAGAGACTTAAATTTAAAATCACTGTCTATTATTCAATTAAATTAAATATTAATAATTTTTTTAATATTTATTCCTTAATTAATATATAAAAATTAAAAATGGTCAAATAAAGTAGGAAATGTTTTATACCTTTTATTTCAATAAAGGCTGCGGTTTGATGTTCCCTTTTGGACCCAAATGGGACAATCCCAAAGACCAACTAATCTTTGAGCATCCATTTACACTCACTAGTATAAATATTTATTACACTCTCATCATTATAAAATTATTATATCATATAAAATTTATAATTCGATATAATAAAAAAAAAGAAGAAGCTAACTTATACAAATGATTTATAGAAAATAAATATATTGAAGATGAAATGTGCCTTGTAAATAATTAAAATAATATAAAATTTGATAATGAGTTCATGTTATTATAATTTTTAAAATATAATTTATTATAGAAAAAGTATAATAAAAGAGGATATAATGAAATGATAATATGACATATATTATTATAGTATAATCCATAATATATTATATATATTATAATATTATTATTTTGCAAGATAAATAAATTTATTATCACGAGATCCAAGCTTTAATTATTGTAATTTCATCAATTAAATAATTATAAAAAAATATTATAAAAAAAATAAAAATATGAGTTTTTATTTCGAATATTAACGAACATTACATTATGATCTATTTATTATAAGTAAATATATAAAATGCACCTTATAAATTACTTTTAATACCTTATGTAATGAAAATTTTATACTAATTCAAAAGTATTTGTAAAATAGCAGGTAATGTTGGAGGGTAGGAAAATGGAATATGATCAACAAGAGACCCTTGTATAAGAAGATCCCACCCAACATTTTCTTTTTCTTACATCAAAGTATGTGATATTTATATTAAATGATGAAAACTTGAAAGAGTGCATGAATGTGGCAGAAAAAATGTAATGGATTGAGTCCAACTGATAGTGACTTATTCAAAGTATTTTCTCTTCAACAAAACTTTTCAATCTAACCACACAATTAGGTCCTCTCCCTCTCCCTCTCCCTCTCCCTCTCATATTTATAAACTTAATCATAATGGGTCCACCAATTAATTGATAGAACTTATTTTTATTTTTATTAATTAAAAAAAAAAAGCTTAGGACATGATTCAAGTGTATATATAAATAAAAAAATATATGTATGTCCTTTGATATTGTTCAATAGGGACATTAAATTGCCAATTTGATTCCCATTCCCAAGTAACTACCATGATAGTGACATGACTTTGGTTTGTGAAACTTTTGTTTATTTACACACGCATCCAACGGAATAATAAGTGGACATTAATAATAATAATAATAATAAAATAAAATAATATTGAGATTGTTCAGGATTAGTTAATTAATTAAGAATTTTGAAATATACTTAAAAGTAATTTTTGAATGCGCGTATATCTAAATTTATTAAAAATGAATTTTCATTAATTTTAAAGATGTATTAACTGATTCCTAACTATTTTTAAATATTGAAATAAATTTATTTTTTATTTTTTAAATTTTAAATGGATAATGACAAGAGTATTACTTTGTATATTTTTTTTGCTAAAAAAGAAATTACATCTGTCATTTCTCAAGTATTCTATTTTAAAAATGTTATTTTAAAAAAATATTATTATATTTAATTTTTCTTATTTTAAAATTTTAAAATAATATTTTAATTTAATCATTTAAATATTTAAAAAATTATTTAATAATTTTTAAACTTTAAAATAAAATTTTATAGCAAACGCCCTCTTAATTATATCTTATTGATATATACGCTATCTGCCTCTCGTGCAAAGAGTACCTCCGTTTGGATTATGGGAAAATGTACATTTTCTCGTTAACAACATCTCCAACCTAAAATTTGAATGTCTTGTGGGTTTTAGCTAAAAAATATTAATTAATTCTTGGAAGTTCATAAATTATTTATTAACTTTTAATAAACTATACAAGGCAAGTTAGCTATCTAGCTAGGGCCTAGCTAATTAATTAAGTGGGTATATGAGATTCTTGGAAATGCAATTAGGGATTTTATGAGAAGAACAAGAGATGAGAAAAAGTTTTAATATTATAATAATTAATTTATGTCTTTATTTGTAATATTATAATTTTTAATAACCTAGTCGACAGTCTTGAAGTCAGTAGAGCTTACTCTAATTGATTCTTTGTGCTCCTAATAGAAATTTTAAAAATTACAAATATTCTTGGTTGGATTAGGTGGAAATTTGGTTCCATAATGCCACGTGATCGATATTTTCGTATCCTAAGATCGATATTTTCTATATAATTACTCTTTTGTGTTCTGTAAATTTGTCACTAAATCCGCATTTTGACAAATTTTAGTTATAAAACCTACTCTTGTATCTATGCTTAATTTAGTTCAAATTTTAACGGTCTAGTTGTCCTGGATTAGTAGAATAACTAAGTAGAACTCTTTAATTGTTATTATTATTATTAATTACATTCATACAGAATTACAAATTTATAATCACTTTGTTTTTGCAACCATATATTATGTACACAATAATATATTATGCATCATAATTAACATTAATTAATATTTTAATTCAATGATTAGGTAAATTTATTTTTAGAATTGATATATGTAATCATTTACATTGAAGTCTCTAAAAATAGGGATAATAATATAATGGTAGATGATGAGAGAATTAGTGTTTAGTCGGTAGATAATATGATTTATGTTTATATAATGTATTGACAAAGAATAATAATTCACTGATTTAATGAAGACCTTAATGATTATTAGTATATAAATGTTAAATGTGCAATTGCATGATTGATTGATTGATTGATTGTTGAGAGGTAGACTTTATGGTGGGTTGGTTAAGTGTAACAATTCCACCGATTTTCTCTCCCAACTCATACAAAATGCAACATTTGTGGGGTTTTGGTCTCCTAAGTGTCGAAAGCACCAAAATTAGAGTCAGCCATCAGCCGGAAATTGAAATAAAAGCTACACAAAACAAGATATATATGTTCAGTGTGGGACAAAGTATATTTAATAATTTGCTGACCCATACCTTTTTTTTTTTTTTTTGTACTTTTGTACAAATTAATGGCCAGTTTGTTAGACTAGAGGAGATTGATTATAGTTAAATCCGCGTTTGACGTAGGATCATAAGCTCAAACAATGCTTAATTATTGAATTGATTACTAATTTAGTTGTATGACAGAAAGATATAACACTATTTGTTAGTGACTAAGGTTTTTTGTTATTTATTGGCATGTATTATATAATAATTAGTACAATTTCATTCAATGGGAAATAAGATCGAATAATTTGAAATTTATGTTATGTAGTTTGAATTAATTAATGAAATCTATTCTAGTTAGGTATAACTTAATCATTCTCCTAACCCATTAATTAAAATCTCGAGTTACAATTGTTTACACTAATCATACTAAGCGAATTAATAACATTAATACACCATTTAAAGTAAATTTTCAATTATATTAATAGAATTCAATTCAATTATATATAATTTAATAATTTATAAAAAATAATAAAATTCACTTGAATTCTATTATTTGAAACAATTAAAAATTAAAAAATAATATAATTTTTTTTTATTTTATCCTTATATAAAAAAAAAGTTATGTTTAATTTAAATGAGAGTATTTTAGATTTTTAATAGTGATTTCATTAATTAAATTAATTTAATTCTTACAAAATTTTTAATTTTAGCATTTTTTTAAATAATTTTTTAATAAAAAATTGAATTTTGTTAGTTATATATTTTCAAACATCAACATTAGTAAAAATTAATAAAATTTAAGTTTTTAAACTAAAGATAAACGAGTGATTGGTGATAAGATATATATAGCGATGGATTATTTGCTTTTATTTAGTTAGTATATATAGGTATAGTTAATTATTATATTAAAGATTCTTTTTATAGTTTATTCTTCGTAGTTAATGATGTTGTTAACGGTATTATTGTTAATTACTTGTTAATGATTATTTTAATTTCCACTATGGAGTCAAGAATTACTTCTGAAGGAAGAAACAAAGGCGCTGTTAATTAATTTGATATTTGAGTCATTTTAGAAGGAAAAAAAAAAAAAAAAGTCTTGAATGAGCAGCCAATATTCCTTTGATAAAAGGTTGTAAAATGGGTGATCGATGTGCTTTCCATCTTTCAACAAAGGCTGCCTTTTCTGTCTCTTTGTTTGCAAAAGAAAACAGCCTGATAGATACCCAACCAATTAAATCCTTTTGAAAGTTTTTTTTTCTTCTATGGCCCTAGCTATATTTGCTAATAAAGATAAATCAAACTTTGTCCATTGTCATTGATCAAGTACTAATTGGACTTTGATTAGAACTTGATCAGAATATTGGATTAAATTTTTTATGGAACGGATTTAAGTATGTAAGATAAACAAATAAGATCAAATAAAAAACTTTTTGATATTTAAATTAGAAAATGTGGATATTAAAATTTTTGAAAAAAAAAATTGAGTTTCTTCTCGATTATTAGAGAGATTTTAGTATGATAAAAATTGTGAAAAGTTATAAAATAAGTTGTACTCAATTGATTTTATTATTGGATGACAATCGCCAATAACTATTTCAAGATGAAAATCGATAACTTAATTTGATAAGACATGTGATTTTTCTAATATTGGTATGTCTGATATTATACATGTCTTTAATTATTATTGTGGAAAGACACCATCTTAGGCATGTTGAACCTTTGTATGTCTCTTTTTACGTATTAATAAGTGACAGTCGCTATAATCATTTGTTCAATAATCTCTAGACAAATCGAATCAATGAATCTAAATAAAAGATAAATCTAAACTTGATATGAAAGTGATAACTATTTAGTGTCTAATCCCTCCAAGAAAGACCTTCCAGGACTAAGTTGAATACTTATATCGAGAATAAATTAATGTCTACCAGATGAATTTTGGACTCCAAGGAATATGTGTGCTAATTAGATGTATATAAAAACCCATAAGCACCTAAGCTCTTAGATGAGCTTACCTTATATCGAACTTTAATAAAATTAAATATTTTTATTCATTTTCAGTCTTATTATTATTGTCACGACTCCGTCCTTAAATCATGACCGACGATAGGAAATAAGAAGACAATATGCCACCGGAACCCGTAGCAAGCCTTATCTGAACATAAAATTACTATATTCTACAAAACAATATAACATAATATTAAATAGAGATACATCATCCAACAAACATTATTCTAAAATATTACAATCCACATATAGATATAATATAAGTGAGGATTTATTTACTCACAAACTGACATACTAATTATTACAAATGATTAACACACCAGTAATTACGGAAGTAATAAAATTACATAATAATCTTAAAAAAAGTTTGTACTCTACGAAGAAAAAAGTAGAGTTGATCTTGAAGGAAGAAGTGAGAAAGTTACCCTAAAAAAATAGTGAATAGGGATGGCAATGGGGTGGGGAATCCCCGTTCCCCCGGAGATTTGCCCCGAATGGGGTGGGGATTCCCCGATTTGTCTCCCCATGGAGGCGGGGATGAGAAATATTTTTTTTCCCATTAGCGGGGACGGGGAGTGTATTCCCCATCCCGTCCCCATGGAGACCCGTTATTATACTTGGTTAATTATTATATTTATTTAATTATTTCTTGTATAAAATTATATTAATTAATAACATATATATATATATAAGGAATAATTTGTTCAATAAATAATTCATATGAGATTGTTGGAATTTATTGAAAGCACTTATTAGATTAAATTTGTTTAAGTACTCATAATTTAATATATGCTGAATTTTTAATACTTTATTAAAAAATATTACTGAATATTTTTGATGTATTAAAATATTTATATTTTAATTATGTTTGATTGATATTTTGTGTGTTTGAATTTATTAAGATTTTCTAAATAAATTTTTTTATATTTTTAGCTATTATTTATAAATTTTATAAATATAAACAAATTTAGTAATACAAAATTTAAGCGAGGAA